>LPNX010386864.1:50902-68727 GCA_001517045.1 Pseudotsuga menziesii
TATATTGGCCTTGATCATGTTCTTCTTATGGATAGACTTAGCCTTATCTCCCCATGGATCTAGAAATTCCCCATTGATATACTTATCGAGATCATTTTCTTCAAGGATCAAGGAGATCCTATACCTCCATGATTGGAAGTTGTCATCACCCCCAAGCTTATCATCAAGATGGGTGTGATGAGTAATTTTGAAATGAGAACCTCAAATGGAAATAATAGAGATTTAGATCTTACCAATTTAAGATGCCCAACTTGGTTATGGAGCTGGATGACCTAGGGTTTGTTAGAGAAACCCTAATTTTCCAAACTTGGAATTTTGGAATTATGTCTGGATATAAAGATGTGTTTCCTTGAGGTGAGTTTTTTAGTGAGGCCCTTTTTTGAAAACTGTGGTGGGAAGCCTCACAAACTTGATTCCCTAGTTTCTTTCAGCAGTGTCCCACAGTGAAAAAATAAAAATTATTCAAATTTGATTCTTCTACCACCAAAAGATAATCCCTCCTAGGGCGAGTTAGCATATCCCTGTTTTCTTGATGATCTATGGAGAGAAGACCTTGAAATAGGAAGCCATAGTTTCTGTTGTTACACAATTCCTTCTTTGAGAGAGGTTATGGTACCATGTTATTTTTTGTACTATAATTCAAATTAATTATTATTTTTATCTGAAAGAATAATAATCGCAACAAGATACATAAGATGCACAATATTTTCCTCGGGGAACCCATATAGGAGAAAATACCACAAACTTCCTCAGAATAGTTTGTCACCAATACAATATCACAAGATGGTAAAACATAAGAATAAGATGTCTTCTGTAGGTCTCTCTCTTCCTCCTTTTCCTCTCTCTCACCTCATGCATACATGTGAGTGAGTGTGTGTGTGTATAAATGAGGTAGGATGCCTCACTATTTATACACATCAAGTGACTGAACTAAAACCTTACTGGGCTGACCTCTTACTCTAGAAGGGCTCACTTCACCAACATTTTATTATATTCATCTTGGGGACTATTTCCTCAACTTACAATGGAGGGTTTACCTAAATGACCATACACAAAAATAACATCTTGAATGGAAGGAAAACATATCTGACAAGGGTACAACAATATATAATGATAATATACAACAAAATATCTTCTGAAGTTACAATTACATCAACAAAATCCAATAAATTTATTTACCAAGGTGTAAATGGATAATTTTTCTAACATGCCCCCTTAAGCATGACTGATGTGAGTGTAAATAACAAAACTAGGGCCAAGCAGCAAAGGCTATGGTAACCCTTTACAAATTTTATTTGTCAAAAGACCAAGGTAAGAGAAAAAACATAATGGGACAAAACCCCCACTCAAAATGGACATGGCACAATTATGAAATAAAATAATTCACTATTTCTTCTGCTTCACTTAAATTATTTGAATGTACTACTTCATGATGAGAGACTCGGTGAATTTGTTGTAGATGCCTTGATCAAGTACCAAATTTCCAATGCAGTGTAGAAAAAAAACAAACATGGATGCCTCTTGAAACTCAGTTTCTGTTGACAGAGGAGAATAATTGGAGTGATTATTGATTTAGAAACATAAATTATCATATCTAAATACAAAATCAGATATGTACATGAGATATGTGAACTCTCCTATCCAAAACACATCACACAGCTCAACAAGATCAATTTCTTGTGCAACTGCATAATGGTGATTCAAATCATAAAATTTCTTTTGAAACTGATGTAACACCTTACTTAGCATTCAATGGAACTCATGAGGTATGAAATATTAGAATATGTTTCATATCGAGAAGGAAACAATGAAGGTATAGTGACTCCAAAATTGAATAGGGTCATAATAGGAAAGATCGTGCAACTGGTTTACATTGAGAACTGAGTGAAAATTGAGAGTATGAAGACCTCAAATTTGAACCAATGATGGTAGTATCAGGTCCAAGTATGTAGGAAATCCATTCAAATATAAACAGTGACATGTGCATCCCTCCAATGAAATATATGCAAGACTTGAAACCAACAGAAACAAGTGACAATGTATAGGAATCAAAGGAGGAATCAATTAGTGCACTTGGGGTTTGTATAGTATTATTTTCATATAATGGTGAAGAGAGTGGGTTGGATAGTGTCATAACATGCATATCATCCTTCATATTGACTTCCAAATCAGAATCGAAATCACTCAAATGGATTTGGAAGGAGTTGGATGGAAGAAAGTAAAAAACTAGTGGAAAAACATAAGTATTGGAAGATGGCTCTGGTGAACTAAGAATGAAAATATATTTTTTATTCAAATATTATCAGAATGTGCATCTAAATCAGAGACATGATAAATGGTTTTAATTCTTGCACTCAAGGCCCAACACTGATTACCTTGATGGTGCACCCTAAGACATTGCTCCCTGCACTACAACAAATCCTGGAATTAACGTCCCATTTAGCGTCCCTTTTTAGTGTAATTTTTTTTTTGACATTGAGTGGTCAAAATAGATGCTAAATGGGATGTTTCATGGAAAAAATTCAAAGAGCCTCAAAAAATGTCTTTTTTTGCTTCCTAGATAGCATCCTTTATGATGTCCAAAATAACGTCTAATTTTTTGCTTCCAGAATAGCGTCCAACTTTGCTTCCTAAACAATGTCAAGGTTTGCTTCCTAAATAATGTCCTACTTTTATTCCTAGAGAGTGTCTTCTTTTTCTTCTTAAATGTATTATTCTTGCACATTGATATAGGAACAAATAATCAATCTCATTAAGAAATAATCAACAAATAACTCATGAAATGGTGTTAATCGGAATGATAATTGGTTTCCTGTCTCTATATTTAACAAACAATGAATGGTTACAATAAAAATGTCAAGAAATAGCTTGAATCCATGAGGAATTCGAATATCTAAGGAGGAAATTTGAAATCAATGAGTGATTCTAGCTTAACTGACTATCAACCATTCAATAACACTCAGTTAACCACTTGACCAAAACCCTAATTGACTCACCAAAACCTAACTGAAGTTGGAGTGCAATAAATGACTGAATCTCAATTGAAGGAGATCAAACACATGTCATAACAATCCAACCATCAAGTGCTAGTGCTCCATGACTTCAATGAACCCCAATGAGGTTAATTGAAGCTGAACTGATCATCAGAAGTTGGTGGAGGAACCCCTATTGACTCCATATCATTAAATAATCATTAAATAATATATTTAATGAGAGGAGGTGCCTTAACTAACTAGTTGAACTGATTATAACCACTAGTTAGAAATTAGATGCATTAATATCACTCAGATCACCCCCAGAGTGCTCCAGTTAGCCTCCTTGATTGTAGGTAAGCGTGGGTGTGACTAGATGATGGCAATTAATGCTCCACTAATGTCAATTAATGTCAATTATACTTAGGATAGTGTTTTAACTAGGCCAATTTGACCAAAAAGAGTGTGTATGATGGTAAATGTCTCCAACACCCCCCCTTAAGCTATACTCTGGAAGAGTTAGGAAACATAGATGCATAAAAATGCTAGGGCCCCAGCAACTAAGGCCATAGGTCACCCTATACAATGCTGAAACTGAAACAATGCTCAAAACAAACTAAGTGAGGAAAAGAGGGAAAACCCAGTGGGAAACCCCCCCCCTCAAGTTGAACACTGAAAGTAGTCTGGATCACCCTAATGAACTCACCCCCAACAATGAACGGAGGTAAGTGAACTTCTTTTCTAAAAATCTCTTGGTGAATATGTCTACAATCTTCTCATCAGTCAGGAAGTATTGCCGAATGATGGTCCTGTCATGCACTAGCTCCCTGATGTAGCGCATGTGAATCTCTACATGCTTGGTCCTCTTCCTGGTAACTGGATCCGTGGATATCTTAATAGCACTATAGTTATCACAAAAGAGGACAGTGGACAAATTACTACCAAGATCAAACTATGAAATAATTCCTTGCAACCAAACTTCTTGGATGCAAGCATTCATCGCTCCTCGATACTCGGCCTCTGCTGAAGATAGTGCTATGGTAGCCTGATTTTTTCTTGACCAGAAAATAGGGCCACCACAAAACATGCATACATATCTGGAAGTTGACTTTTGATCTATAGAATCACCTTCCCAATCGAAATCTTTGTATCCAACCAGCTCTAGCTTGGAGTCTGCAGCATAGTGAATGCCGTAGGTCCTGGTTCCCTTAATATACTGGAGGATCCTCTTGGCTGCCTCCCAATGAATATCATGAGGCTGCTGCATGCATCTTGATACAGAATTCATGGCATAGCAAATATCAGTCCTAGAATTTGTCAAGTATAACAAGCTACCAATCAGCTATCGATAGATAGTGCAGTCCATGGGTGGTGTGTGTTTTCCTTCTTCAAGGCTGATCCCTGAAAGGAAAGGGAATGGTGCAAGCCTAAATTCATCCATTTTAGACTTGACTAACAGGTCTAAATTGTATTTGGACTGAGTGGCCATAATCCCATCATAATTTTGCTCGATTTCGAGCCCCAAAAATTGTTTTAGAAGCCCCAAATCACTCATTTCAAAGGCATTGGGGAGAGCAGTTTTGATGGCTGGAATAGAGGCAATTGTGCTACCTGTGATCAGTAATTCATCAACATATAAAACAATTATAATTATATTACCATCATGTATCTGTAAATACACATTTCGATCTGATCTAAATCTCTAAAAGTTTTGCGAGAGAAGGAAGGCATCCATCTTGGAATACCACTCTCTTGGGGCCTGTTTTAACCCGTATAGTGACTTCTTTAGATTGCAAAACAAAGATGGATCAGTGATGTAGCCCTCAGGTGGCTTCATGCATATCTCCCCATGAAGGTCTCCATGTATAAATTTTGAGTTAAGATCCATGTGATGCACCTCCCAGTGCTTGGATGTTGAAATAGCCAAAACAAGGCGGATGGAGTCCATTTTTGCAACTGGTGCAAAGGTCTCATGGTAGTCCACTCCTTGGATCTGAGAGAAAACTTTTGCTACCAGCCTTGCCTTATATTTTCAGGTGCTTCCATCAGTAGAAACCTTTGTTTGAAACACCCACTTGCATTGAACCAATTTCCTTCCCAGAGGAAGAGAAACTAGCTCCCAAGTAGTGTTTTTCTGAAGATAATTCATCTCTTCATCTATGGCAACTTGCCATCTCGGATCATTCCAAGAATGGTAGTAAGATTTTGGATCTGAAATAATCATCAAATAGCAAGTTTTGGACAGAAAATTATCAGAACAAGAGAGCACAATACCTGCTCTTTGGAAATCAGACCGGGTTCTCCTTGGATGATCCGGATTTCCAATGTTGTCTCCTACGGAGGAGAGTGTCTGTTAGGACCATGTAGGAAGATGATTTTTCACTTCAGGTTCTGATTCAGCATATGATGATTGCTGCACACTGATATTAGAAATCATAGAGTCCAAATCAGGGTCATCACCCCCAATTTCATCATCCAAATATTCAGTAGAATAGGAAGGAAAATCAACAGTTTTCTCCTTCACTAGTTCCACCTCCTAAAGAGGCTCATTGAACTAGACACTTCTCTCGATGATGATCTGTTTGTTCTTGATATCCAGCAGAATGAATCCTTTAGATTCATTAGTATACCCAATAAATAGACATTCTATGCTTTGCGGTTGCAAATCCCATCTTCTATCAAGCGGAATCCGAGCCCATGCAGTGGACCCAAACACCCGTAGGTTCGACACATCTGGCTTGTGTCTGAAGTATGCTTCAAAAGGAGTCTTTTCTTTCATGGATGAGTGTGGCACCCTATTATGAATTTATGCTGCAGCATGCATGGCTTCAGCCCAAAAATTGTAGCAAGCTTCTTTGACTCCAACATACAGCTGGTCATCTCCTCGAGAGACCGGTTCTTCCTTTCCGCTACACCGTTCTGTTGGGGAGTGTAGGGAATTGAATGCTATACCTGAATACCAATTTGGGAGAATATGTACAGAAAATAATTACTAACATACTCCCCTCCATTATCAGATCTCAAGATCTTGATCTTAAGCCCAGAGACATTTTAGATCAAGGCCTTCAATTCAGAAAATTTTTCACATACTTCTGATTTGTTTTTGAGAAAGAAAACCCATGTATACCTTGAAAAATCATCAATAAAAGTAAGGAGGTACCTTGATCCATTCATGGATGTGATAGGAGTTAGATTTCTGATATCAGAATATATCAGCCCCAATATGCTTGTAGCTCGATTTGCCTTCCCTTGATCGAACTTGTGCTCAGGGTGTTTTCCAATCACACAGCCCTTGCAAATTCCTGTGGTTGCCTTGATGACCGGGAGGCCTTAAACCATGGAGTATTTCTATAATTGCTACAAATATTTGAAATTAATATGGCCAAACCTCTCATGCCATAGCCTACTAACCTCATTTCCATGATTTAGCAGAGCAGTGGGCTTTGCATCCGAAACAAAGTGAGAGAACTCATAGGCTTTTGCATGATGATTTGCAAGGCCTTTTGCAATGAGTTTCCCAGATGCAATTTTTGTTATCTCAACATAATTTGGGATGAAATATAATCTCTTAGGAATTCCTGTATGTTTCATCTAATAGACACTAAGGATATTTGCTGCTAGAGACAGTACATACAAAACATTAGAGAAAAAACCATTTTCAAGATCTACAGTACCTTGTCCTTCGGAAATGATGGTTGAGTCATCTCCCATGTGGATGGGGATGGATTTGCTGGTCTCCAAGGATGAAAAGGAGTCATTAGAGGAAATTTCAACTCAAAATGGGCCTCCTAAAATGAATTCATAAAATAATAGTTAAAATAATAAAATAATATTAATTAATTTTGGAGGAAGAAAAGAAAAAAACTACTTTTTTTGTTTGTATTTTTGAAATATCTCCCCGTGTTTTTACTCAAATTTCGATCGGTAGAGCTCTCTGGATGTGGAATTAAATTCCGCATCCAATGAGTACCCACTCGGCATACTTTTGACGGACCTCGCTACACCAAAAACAAGAAATACCTGAAAAAATGGAATGATGATGTCATCATTCCATTTTTTCAGGTATTTCTTGTTTTTGGGGTAGCGGGGTCCATCAAAAGTATGCCGAGTGGGTACTCGTTGGATGCAGAATTAAATTCCGCATCCAACGATCTCTCCTGATCGAAATTTGAGTAAAAACACGGGGAGATATGTCAAAAATACAAACAAAAAAAGTAGTTTTTTTTATGATACCTATCCCCAAATTTATATTAAAGAAGTGTTTAAGACCTATACAGTATTTCAAATTTAAAGCAATTTCATTGGCTAACACATGATGACATGGAATTTGAATAAAAGTTAAAAGGCCCATTTTGAGTTGAAATTTCCTCTAATGCTTTTTCAGCCATCATGTGGTTCGAAGCTCCAAATTCAATCAGCAATGCTTTGGACTTCGAAGTGCTTGCCATGAGGGCATGACCTTTCTCATGCTATGGTTCCCGATCTTGGTGATCTCTCCTCCAAAATCTCTCCAGAAGATTGATGTGACTCCTCTCAAGGAAAGAGGTTGCTTCATCAATATTTTTCTTCATGCAGGCATGTTCAGGGTGAAAACCCTTCCCGCAATAAGAACACTTGAATTTTTCTTTCCCATTGTGCCCTTTTCCTTTGTTCTTCCTTGAACCGAAATATTCATCATGCTCCTGGTTTTCAACTCTAGGCTTGGGAGCATCAAATTTAGTTTTCTGATTTTTCTACTGCTTTCCTTTACCCTTTAGATCTTTGGGTCCCGAGACATTGAGGGCTTGATCATGGGAATATCAGATGATCCCCATCTGGACAAGCTTGTTATGTTCATTAGTTAGGGACTCAATGAAGGCATTGAGTGTAGGAATCTTCCATCCGGGGGTTGTGAGCTTCCCCGCACGGAATGTAGAAACAAAAAATGAATAATCAGCCTTGAGTTTGGAGAGAATGGCAAGGATGATCTGATCATCCTCCTTATCCACATTGCATTGCTTCAAGAGTAAAATCGTATGCTTGAACTTTGTAAAGAAATCATTCAAAGTCTTGAAATTGGAAGGTTGGAGAGACATGAGTTCATTTTCGAGCTGGTAAACCCTCAAGTCATCATGCTTTCCATATAGAGATTCCAATTTGTCCCATATTTCTTTCCGTGTCTTCAAATCTATAAGATGGAAGAGAAGGTCTCGGGAAATAGAGAGGCACAAGAAACCGAAGGCTTCATCCTTCTTGTTCAAGAATATTTCTTTTTCTATGACGGATCTAGGCTCAACTTCAGTGTCCATGGTGACTCTAAAAAGTCCTTTGGAGCGCAACTGAATCTCCATATAATTTTTCCATGAGTGGAAATTGTATGGAGTCAATAGATCTACCGAGGAGGCCATCTGGATGTGTTGTAGTGAATGCTTCACCTGTAGAAACCTAAAAATCAAAACAGAAAGGGAAAAATAAGGTCGAACAGTCTACACATTCTAGGCTTTCATCACACCCAGCATAGTCAATCAAGCAAGCTTGATCAACAAGTTCTTTACTTGGGATATTGAGTGGTAAGCCTTGGCTTCTAGTGCAGTGCTGGAATTGTGAGCTATTGCTCACTTTTCATGGAGAAATCTGTCAAAAATATTGTTTTTGAGAGATAGATCTTCATCCCGCTGTATACTCTGATACCATATTATTCTTGCACATTGATCTAGGAACAAATAATCAATCTCATCAAGAAATAATCAACAAATAACTCATGAAATGGTGTTAATCGGAATCAGAATTGATTTCCTCTCTGTATATTTAATAAACAATGAATGGTTATAATAACAATATCAAGCAATAGCTTGAATCCATGAGGAATTTGAATACCTAAGGAGGTAATTCGAAATCAATGAGTGAGTCTGGCTTAACTGAATGTCATCCATTCAATAACACTCAGTTAACCACTTGACCAAAACCCTAATTAACTCACCAAATCCTAACTGAAGTTGGAGTGCAATAAATGACTGAATCTCAACTGAAGGAGATCAAACACATGTCATAACAAGCCAACCATCAAGTGCTAGTGCTCCATGACTTCAATGAACCCCAATGAGGTTAACTAAAGCTGAACTGATCATCAGAAGTTGGTGGAGGTGCCCCTGTTGACTCCAGATCATTAAATAATATTAAATAATCATTAAATAATATATTTAATGAGAGGAGACACCTTAACTGACTAATTGTAACCACCAGTTAGCAATTAGGTGCATTAATATCACTCAGATCACCCCCAGAGTGCTCCAGTTAGCCTCCTTGACTGTAGGTAGGCGTGGGTGTGACTAGATGATGGCAATTAATGCTTCACTGATGTCAATTAATGTCAATTATACTTAGGATAGTGGTTTAACTAGGCCAATTTGACCAAAAAGAGTGTGTATGATGGTAAATGTCTCCAAAAAAATGAAATCCCCATTAGCATCATATTTGCATCCTTAATATCACCATGTTAGCATCCAAATTAGTATCCAATATTGCATCTATTTTTGGTACCACTTTAGCATCCCATTTTGCACCATGTTTTACTTCCAAATGTGTCCATTTTCACTTCCAAATTTGCACCATTTTTTTATTCCTTTTTTGTGTCGTGTTTTGCTACCAAAATGATGTCAAATATTGCTTCTATTGTAGCACCATATTTTGCTTCCTATGTAGTGCCATGTTTGGCATCCAAAGTAACACCTTATTTTGCTACCATATCAACGCCATGTTTGGATTCATCATTAGCGCCATGTGTTGCATCATTTTTAATGGCTAGTTTCACATCTTATTTTGCTAAGATATCAACACCATGTTTAGATTCATCATTAGTGCCATGTGTTGCATCCTTTTTAATGCCTATTTTCACATCTCTAATTTTTTGGTCACTAATTTAGTCATTTTTAGTAGTTTTATGTACGAATTTTGGTCATTTTGTTTGGTCACTTATCTCTTTCTTTTTCTTACTAATTTGTTTTTTTTAACTGATATTATAATATCATTAGGGCATGGAGGAATCGAACCACCAACCTCCTACTTGTAAGGCAGGTGCTCTTTCATTGAGCTAGCACCCTTTAAGAATTTGGGAACCTAACTTACAGAGTCCTATATAATGGTAAAAAGGATCAATACATAACTTTGAGTACTTAATGGTCGGCAAAGGAAAACACAAATTCAATGCACCAAAATAAGGCTTTGAGTCCCATTGGTAGTGGCTTTGCTAGAAACACTAGCAAGTTTGAAAACACAAATCCAGTAAATCAAAAGACGGTTTTGGGTCCCATTAGCAGTAGCTATACTAAAAACGCAACAAAGTATGAAAACAAAAATCAAGGGGACCAAAGAATATTTTTAGGCCAAAACTCTCATAACCAAAATAATCCCACAACAAAGCAGTTTATGTCATTTGAGTCCATGGGCTTTGGGCGTGAGTCCACGGGTTTTGGTTTCGACCTTATTCCACTTCCTGTGAAGAAGACCATGACTATAACAAGTAGAAAAAACTCAATGAACCTACCAATGCATACGAATGCATAAGAATAACGGAGCTGCTGATCAACATGATCCTATGTTTGGGCTTGACCTCCTTTCTCAACTGCTAACTTGCAAGGAATAAATCTTATCCATTTCCCATTTCCTGTGAACATGGAGAAAATAATAACTGAGGAAAATCCTCTAACAGTCTGGTATTTTCTAATCAACAAAGTTTGTCCCAGACACAACAAAAATAGTTCAGCAAGGTACAAGGCCTTAATTTTAGTTTCTCGAATTCTATACATAATACAATCACGCAAATTCACCAATACAAGCTTCTTCCCTTTCTTTAAAACCTAAGTAAATCCTAAGAATTTTTGTCACCCAAATCCAACCACCTTGGATAGTTGAGATACAAGGTGAATATGCAAAGGATGAATTAACACTTCTATTCAGAAATATTCTAATGCACTTGTAACAAAAGGAATAGAGCATGCATGATGATCCAAGCCATTTTATGTACTCAAAACTAAGGAAAATAGGGTTTAAATGAATGAAAATCCAAATAAAATGGATTTTGAACTTTGATTGTGTGATCCAAGGACAACCTTTGTGAGGAAAAAAAGTGTGACTATCCAAGACCTTTCACAAAAAAATTCAAATTTTCGATCACTCTTAGCACATCACCTTTTGAGAGCTCAATTAGCTTAGGATTGAGTAGGTTCACTATGACTTCCAAATATCCATAGGTTGGTTTACAAGTGATACATTGGAACACCGTTCTGATGGAAATCAAACCATTATGGTAAATCCATGTGACTTGGGATATAATTGATGACAAATTTATTCAATAATAGACTCATTAAAGGTTTTAAAACAAAATAGTGGCTCAGTCATGAGTAATATTTAGAGTAATCCAAGTACAGTGATGTTGTTGGAACCATGGAGACAATCATGCATGTGTTGACAGCACTATTCCATGAGTGAGGTGGAGACCTGGGATACAATTTAACCAAAATTTTTAGTCTAAAAGGTTGTGTACAACACAACATGCACTCCTATTTACCCCCATGATAAGTTTAAGAAATAAGGTGGTTACTGAACTGGAAGAATATTATGACAAAAGATGCATCAAGGAAACTAATTCCATCTTTTGGAAGTACCTATCATATTCATCTATACATGATTTAGAGAAAAAAAACTTAATAAAAGGAGGAAATGAAACAACTAATTTTAAGCTATAAAATTGGAAAGGTTGAGCCTCCTTAGTATGCTAATTCCAGTTATCACAAAACGTTTCTGCCAATCTTGTAAGGATTTTTTGTATAGTGTAATCTATACCAATATTATTAATGAGACAGAAATGTGCATCTATAGATTTTGACACCCAAATATCATTGATCTCAATGGATCATCTTGATTTTAGACTCTCTTGACATGCTAGAAAATCCAATCAGAGCCAAAAATCTAGAAGACAACTCTGGACCATTATGATCAATTTTAGAGAAAAATATTTGTGAATAAAAATACAAATATACATAAAATCAAAACATTGAAATCAAACATGTTTAATAACTTTAAGTTCATAGTTTTGATAAAGCATTATCATTGAATTCCCTCCAAGGAGTTTGCTTCTTATTTTTATGATTTAGAAGCAAGAAGATCTGAAAGGGCCCAATCCTTTTCTAAATTCAATGGTTTGTACCATTGATGAGTATAAAGTTAAGGAATTTCACCATGTTGCAAGAAATTTTTATTTTCCATGTATGAGATCAAAAAAATAATTTATTAACCTTCAGAATTTCATGATGCATCATTGCTACTAGTGTGCTTTCTTTCCTCACTACCCACAATTTACCCTTTTAGTTTCGCCCCCTTTCATCTTATCGTCTACTTTGTTTCTTTGTTTCTTTAGCCTAGGTTTTAGTTGTTGTAGATATGCTCTGGGTAGTCCTTTTTGTTATCAATAATTGCTCTTCCTCATCCCAATGACTTATTTGATGTTTATTTCTTAGTGACTAGATAAATGAATCACCATAGTTTAACATCTTTTCTTTCAAATCTCAAAATTGAAAGAGACCAAAGTTTTTTTCCAGATGTTAGTAGCTTCCCTCATCTCTTTGAGAGGATGAACAAATAATTTTGAGAGCAGGCTTCCTATAACCTAGATTCTCAAGCTACCATGTAGATTGCAACCATGACAAGAATTCCCTTCCATGTTCCAAATTGAATTTAGACAATGATAATCAAAAGTGTGGTATGCATTGATCCACACATAAAATAAAAGA
Source organism: Pseudotsuga menziesii (assembly GCA_001517045.1). Taxonomy (NCBI): domain Eukaryota; kingdom Viridiplantae; phylum Streptophyta; class Pinopsida; order Pinales; family Pinaceae; genus Pseudotsuga; species Pseudotsuga menziesii. The sequence continues at coordinate 63,642 of LPNX010386864.1, forward strand.
GAAGGTTAAATCGAACCTAAGGTATACCAAATACCAAGAAATATAAAATTTTAATTGCATTTCCAGTGATATATATCCTTTCTGTAGACCGACCATGTTAGTAACTACAAGTGTCATGTTTTCCAAGGTTTTGTACATCCATTTAACAAACCCCTGTTATAACATTCCATGTATTAATTAACCATATGAGTTTTCTTATGTAATATATCCTAAAAAAATGATAATAAGAATAATTGATTTACTAATGATGTGCTACTTGTGGGAATTTCAATTTTTTCAGATATCCCAATGCTTTCCCATTATGAATACTGCAACCGACAATTTATTCCTATCTAGATTTTCTTTTACCCTATAAAGAATGTCTATAGGATTATCCAACATCTCCAAGCCCTTCGAAGAGTTGCAAAAATGGAGAGTTGACAAAAATGATGCTGAAAGAATGCCCTCGCTACATCTAGGTCATCATCCTCATCAACATTAATCAAACATATAAGGAATTCATAAGCCTTTTTCAAGCATTTCTTCTCTCAAGTGAAGTCTCACATTGATCTACCAACTCTTGGATTTTTGTCCCTCCATTTTTTTTCACTTTGATCTGAACTCCTTCCTCGCTTAGGTATTTTCCTCTCTCCTTTCTCTATTTACTTCTAAAAGTTCCATGCGGAATTGTATTTTCTCTACACAATCCCAATCATCTTGACTCTCTTTCTAGTCATCATCAAATCATTATCTTCGATACCCATCCAATTCCTCATTTTCAAGGCATTTTGCAATTTTTGGTCTACATCTTCCATCTCAAATAATGTAATGTATCATGGGTATTTGGTACAAAAATAATGGGAGTTGGGGAATGAGTTGAAAATTTTACATGATATCTAACCAAGGAAACCAATACTTTGGATGATGAAAACAATTTCAATATCGAAAATACATAGAAAAAATCATTGTTAAAAGAATCAAGTTGACATTCAAACTTACTTCAAGTTCTTCCCATATGTATTACGTTCATTTCTAGATTCATTACTCTTTACACATCTATCTAGTTCCTTACTACTGTCATCTGTCAGAACATTTTCATTTGTAAACACTTACTCTGAAGAAAAGACAACCAATATAACAGAGGTGTATAGTAGTATCAGAACCATGGCCAAATATTTGTAATCTTTCACCAGATGATGTGTGTTCAAACAGTTCCTTCCATATATCTTGATATTCTCTGGGTTCCTATGGATTTATTTTCTTGTTAGCTTTTAGTAGGGTATGGATAAACCAGTTAATGCATCATCTGAATTCAGAGAATCAGCCCTTGATGTACCTTATTTCTTTTTTCTCGCATGCTTTCCACTTCCTGTGACTTTTTGCTGCACAGAAATATAAGCCCACAAGAAATATTCTCCATCATTAACAGTGTCATACAAATCTATTCAAAAATCTTTTTTAATTGAGAAATACTTCATATATATACACGGAAATATTTACAGCCACAACCACTCAAGGGATTTGAATCTGGTTCTGCAATCTTTATTAGACTTTCCTCAAGTTCCATTATATTAACCGAGTACATCTTGCTTTCATTATATTTATGATGCTTACCTCAAGTTCCATTATATTAACTGCGTACATAGAAGATATTTAGTAGTAGTCATGCATAAGCAGCTTCAACTGTTAAGAGGAAACACCGCTACCATAAAACACTCGAGAATATTGTTTTTCCCTTTGAGGTTTGAAACTAGAATCTTACAAATTACAATATGTGTATTGGCCAAAAAAGGAATACACAGAACATGCCATTCAGATAAATCATAAATTTTTTTGCCATGAACCTTACCTTTTCTCTATCAATTAACAATTCCTGCAAAATGATAAGTAACTAGCTAAACAACATGTACGGACAAAATAATTTTGTTGAAGTAAAGTACCATTGGAAGTAATCAAATTTAGCACTTAAAGCTTACAATTTACAAACCTTGATCAATTGTGCATTGTTTTGGACAAGCTCCCAATTTTGCTGAGATTCATGGAAAAAATTGAACCGCAAGTTTTCCTTTTCATTGTTTTGTGAGACAAAGGTTGCTCTGAAAACTTGTCTGATAAGGAATTTAAAATATCAAATATACAATTCATCTCTTGACAGTGGCATACAATTAAACAGAAAATAAACTTGACATTATCTAGAATTATATACTCAACTAACTCATTTGAAGAAATTATAAATCCTTGGTTTTATTAGCTATCTCAAATAATTAAGGATACTCAGTAGTAGTAAGTTGCTTCTTCAACGAATCTAGTTCTTGAGATAGGAAAATCAAAATGGAATCACTGTTTGAACAATAAGTTGTTAGTACAAACAAGTGTTGATGTATATGTAACTTCGGAATGTATTCTTATATGTATTTTATATATTGTAACCCGATGTTTATTCCAGGATGTTTCTATTATGTATTTGAGTCATGTGGTCATGACCCGATGTTCCGATCGGGAGGATTAATAATGTAATCAAGTCATGTCAAGTCATTAGGTAAGTCCCCACAGTTTAGGGGCACTTGAGTTATTATACACTAATTAAGGTGTAGGCTCGGGTAGTAATTATTAGGGTTGAGCCTACGTGTGAAATGGCAACTTAAGTGAACAGACTAATATAAATAGAGAGTGTGTGTCTCTCTATTTATAACTTGTGAATTAGAACACTTTCTCTCTCAAGTGTGGCACACCTTTGGAGAAGGAAATACTTGGGCTTGACAGAAGACAGAAGGCTATTGCTGTATTGGGAGGTCATCTTACTGTTTTGGGTTTCACATCTTGTGGTGATTCTATCTTAAAGGAAGTTGAGGGGTTTTCTCCATTTATGGTTTCCCCTCCCAAAACTCTTTGTGTCTCTTGTCTCATGTGATGTGCTTATGTTATTGCTGTGCTTGTTATTCTCTCAGTGAAAATATCTTAACATAATGCTAGCTTAAATGTTGAAAAACTAACATGGTATCAGAGCTAACCTGAGAAGAAGACATTATGCAGCTATAGGAACTAGGGATTCCTATTTTGTGGATCTTCCTCCACATATTTTCAGCAAAAGTATGCTAGGATGTCTCTCCATTGAAGGGTGCATCTTTCTGTCGATGCGGAATTCAATTTCAAGCATTTTCAGTTTCGATGTGGAAATTAGGGCTTTCTACAGAAGAAGAATTTTTGAGTGAGACCAGCATAGGATTTTTATCCTCATCAAAACCGAATTTTAGAGACCTAGATCAAGAAATTTGGTTGGGTGAAACTCCGGGAAAGTCAAACCCTAGTTTGACCCCAAGCTAGAGAAACCCTAAATGCTAAAACTGATAAGTTTTGGTAAAGTCGCTATATTCCTAGTTTTGCGAAGTATAAGAAGCTTAAAATTTCAGGGGAAAAATATAAAATCATGATGAATATTGTGTCCAAAAAACAGACTCATATTCGCTGTATTCTAGGAGATATGATCTCTCCAAGTTAGGGTTCCAGCCTCTTCCAGAAATCATCCATAAACAGGACACCTGGGGAGATCTGCAATATCTTGGGATACAGAGGTCCAAATGGAATTCCTGAAGATGTTCCAGAAAGGGAACGGAATTTAATTTTTTTGGTCTGAATTTCAAACTAAGAAGATGAACCAGTGACACGTGGAATTCTGTACAACTTCGCTATTCTGAACAGTCCAGTAACAGGTCACCTTGGGAAAAGGATCATAAATCCTAAATGGTGAAACCAATTCTGATGAAACCTATGGTTTTGGATCAGGGACATGAGAGGTTACCTCAGTGAGAAATTTCAGACATAGAGGATCAGTAATTTCTGATATATCACAAAAACAGTAACAGGAATTTCTGCAGAAGAAATCAGAAAATTAGGGCTTCCTGTTCCGGGAGTTTCCCTTCACTGTTTTCAGAAAAGGAGTACATTGGACAGCTCCATTTGAAGAGATATATCTGTTCATCCAATCAGATCTGAAAGATTCCAAGTTTTGAAAATTAGGGTTTCTGTGACAAACCCTAGATCAACGAACTCCGGGACAAGGACGGACACCTCAAATCGGTAAGATCTAATCCTTTGCTATTTCCATTTGAGGTTCTCATTTCAATATGATATATCACATCAGCTTAGTTAAAAGCTTGCGGAAGTTGACAAATTCCAAACCTGGAAGTATATGATCTCTCTGAAGAAAATGGATTGGACACCTACACGAGTATGGAGGTTCCATTTTCAAAGGGAGACGAGGCCAAAGAAGACATCATGCTCATGCTGCAGAGGATGATGAACCATCTAGAAAGAGATCCAGATATGAAAGTGAAGATTCTTCAAGTGATGATGAATATGTTCTAATATCAGCTCTCACAGGTAACATTACTCATGGAAGTGATGATTGGCTCATAGACAGTAGGGCTTACAAACATATGACGGGATTCAAGGAATCCTTTGTAAGACTGTCAGAACATGAATCACCTCACAAGGTGAGACTAGGAGATGACTACCAATATCCAATAACAGGTAGTAGGGAATCTTAATACAAGCTAGACTCTGGTAAGTCTCTAACAATGAAAGAAGTATTGTTTGTGCCAGGACTAAAGAAGAACCCTCTATCCATTTCAGTATTGATGCAAAAGGAATGCAAGTTGCATTCATAAATGGTCAAGTCATCATGTGGCCAAAAGGAAAGACTATCGATGATGCGGTAGTGATTGGAGAACAAGAAGGAGGCTTGTATGAATTGAAGGGCCATCTAGAACAAGCCTTGATCCATGTAGAGCCAAATGAGCTTTGGCATAGAAGGCTTGCACATGTGCATTACAGAGCACTACCTATTGCAAGCAAAGCTGTTGAAGGTCTTCCTGAATCTCAAGCTATTTGAAGGGAAGAACAAAATCAGAATATGACCTAAAGAATCTAGTTGAAGAATGTGAAGATATAAAATGCAGAGACCATGTAGTCATAAGAGTCTCTCAAATCAAAGAACAACTTGAAACGTTAAAAGAAAAAGTGAAGAATGCAAAAGTGGTGATGGCCACCTTGAATGGCCTCCCAGGATTGTAGAATTCATTCATTCAAGGAATGTGTTCCAGAAGGA
>LPNX010386864.1:71019-99066 GCA_001517045.1 Pseudotsuga menziesii
GCATATAATTCGGTTCCCTAGGAGATCCGTTAGGTTGGGCTGTGTGCCCGTAATCAGTCCTGGGATGCTCTTGCGAGGTTTTTCCATGACCACATGTAATTCAGAGCCCTGGGAGATCCTATAGGTAGAGCTGTGTGCTCGTAACAGCTTGGGATGCTCTTGCGAGGTTTTGTGGTGAGGTCACATGTAATTCGGAGCCCTGGGAGATCCTATAGGTAGAGCTGTGTGCTCGTAACAGCCTGGGATTCTCTTTCGAGGTTTTGTGATGCATGTAATAAGTCCTGAGGATTCCACAATATGGCCGGTGATGATGAAGACCTGCAGGTGGTGGGCCTACATCCAGCATGAAAAAGGGCTGGCTCTGTAGAACTTCCTATGACAAGATAGTACACACATGATGATGACCAGAGGAGATCCAGATCGAGCTATGATCCAGATCTAGTTATGATGACTCCGAGAGATCCAGATTGAGTGATGATCCAGATCCAGCAGTGATGATCCAGATCGAGAGATGATCCAAATCGAGTGATGATCCAGATCCAGTCCAGTGATGTTGATCCAGTGATGCCATTTTTGATGATCCATATCTGATGACTTGAAGATGAAGATGACTCAGAAGATCCAGCTGATACAGAGAACAAGACCAGTGCTGAAAAATTGTGTCGAAAGAATACCTTCCTAGTTAAGAGGGAGTGTTGATGTATATGTAACTTCGGAATGTATTCTTATATGTATTTTATATATTGTAACCCGATGTTTATTCCGGGATGTTTCTATTATGTATTTGAGTCATGTGGTCATGCCCCGATGTTCTGATCGGGAGGATTAATAATGTAATCAAGTCATGTCAAGTCATTAGGTAAGTCCCCACAATTTAGGGGCACTTGAGTTATTATGCACTAATTAAGGTGTAGGCTCGAGTAGTAATTATTAGGGTTGAGCCTACGTGTGAAATGGCAACTTAAGTGAACGGACTAATATAAATAGAGAGTGTGTGTCTCTCTATTTATCACTTGTGAATTACAACACTTGCTCTCTCAAGTGTGGCGCACCTTTGGAGAAGGAAATACTTGGGCTTGACAGAAGACAGAAGGCTATTGTTGTATTGGGAGGTAATCTTACTTTTTTTGGTTTCACATATTGTGGTGATTCTATCTTAGAGGAAGTTGAGGGGTTTTCTCCATTTATGGTTTCCCCTCCCAAAAATCTTTGTGTCTCTTGTCTCATGTGATGTGCTTATGTTATTGCTGTGCTTGTTATTCTCTCAGTGAAAAGATATTAACATAATTCTAGCTTAAATGTTGAAAAACTAACAACAAGCATGTAGGAGTATTGGATAAACATAAGCTAGGAATGCTCACTAGACATTCTTACCAAGAAAATCGAAGATTCTTATCTCCACCATATGATTATGATTTTCTTTGAAATTACTAGGAAGAAAATGTTTAGAGAAAAAATTAGATCCAGTAGGAGCTTCATACCTCATGCAAATGAATTTCATTGCATTTGTTCAATTTTTCTAAACAACTATTCTCCTTGCTTTTCCTTAATGGAGGAAGTGTGTCTGTGTTTGATATATCTGAAAGTTGCCTCCTTTCATTAGTTACAATTGGTGCCATTCTTGGAATTCACTTTCCAAGCATTTCTTCAGCCACCATCTCTAGGACAAGTGTGAAAATTTATGTCATGGAACACTCTAAAATAATTTACCTGGATACACATACTGATTTCCAAAACCATTTTAAAAATTGAAGGGAAATTCATGATACTTGGATTGGAGATACTAATATCTCAAGTGCCTTCAACCTTTTCTAATTCAAAAATTTCAAAGATTTCAAAATACCATTGAAAGGAGATTGTTCTTTGTCCAGAGAAAAACAGGTTACATGCACACTTCACAAATTCCCCAAGCCCATCTAGGGAGGGAAACCATCGATACTCTTCCTACTCAAAACAATGCCACAAATTACTCAGACTATTAAAGATTAAGGGAGATCAATTGAAGATGTCAATTCTTGTAAACAAGTTCTTAACCTTTCATCTTTCAAAAGAAAAGTAAGGAAAAAATTTTGAACCTCAAATGTTGCAGAATGTCTCATGTCACTATGTTCTTTGGAAAGGTTGCAAAAAATTTCCTGTCACTATATTCTTTGGAGAAAAAATTTCTTGTAATAACATAATATGATGAAAGATTTTTACATTGTTTGCAATTGTTTTGTGTGGTAGTCTTTCGAAAGGAAATGCGTCTCCAACTCGTTGTTCTCAACTAAGAACCAGAGATATTACTGCCAGATTATATGCACTATAAATTAACTAAGATGGTTCATCGATATAAAGACATTAGTTATAAACTTAAAATAACTCTTACAAAATAATATGCATCATTACAACAGGAAAACTACATTGGTTTTTGGTCTATGTTACCGGATCCACCACCCTAGTGTGTAGGATCGACGAATCCGATATATATCCGAATCGGATCCACCCTGGAAATGGATCCCCTGTAAAAACAAACCTATCCTAGTTTCATGAAATGAATCCTATGAAAAATAAAAAAATTCCTGAAATTTTCAAATGAATCCTGTAATACATGAAACCAATCTTGAAATCTCCAAACGGATCCTGGTAACTTTGGTTTTGGGTAACTTAGGTTTTGGGTAATTATCAATCCAGATCCGTATCCTAGTAACTTAGGTTTTGGGTAGACTTGTTGAGCTTCAAGTGATTAAACTAGGTATTGTTGGTTTGTTTGAGAATAAACAAGGAAACACCAGACTAAGATTCTCAAGTTCAAGGCATGTCACTTGAAAAAGGAATACATGGTCTTCCTCTGGGAGCAGTCTATGTCCAATTTTTTGTAACTCTTAATTACTCATTTTTAATAAAAAATTCTTCAACCATTTTTATTAAAAAAAATATATACAGTAAAGAACATGTTTGTTGGAATATATTAAACCCACCCATAACTTAGGATAAAATAATCAATCATTATTTGATTAATTATTCACCCACTAGCTTAATTAGTTGGCATCCACTTGCACCTTAAAGTCAATACATGCCATCTATATCCCATGAATGATTTATTTCTGATTTTGGGTTTATCTTGACAACCTTTTGACCATCTAGTATTAGTATACAATGCTTTACAACAAACTCTTCTTTATTCTGCGTTTCCTACTTTTCTTTGGATATGGTAATGCTAGTCAAACTAGGAAACTGGTTCCTTTTGTTGCCAAACCATCCTTCATGAATTTTTATCCATTTTCTAGGATTAGAATGTTTTTCCATATCCCTTGAAGACTCACTCATTCTTTTTCGAATTTGTGTGGTCCTTGATATATTTGGGAAGTGCTTTAGCCACCTATGGGGGTTTGTTATATTTTGGTAAGTCATCCATTTTGAGCTTGATGAGTTGTCTCCATACAAATCTATTTTCCTATGAGGGATGTACTATTCATGTACACTATTATTCATCATTATTCAATGGAATTATACTCACCAATATTCATCTCTTCATTCATGTTATTCAGTCTCTTTTCGTCTCTCCATTTTTCTTGTGTATGCTTGTGAGAATTATTAGTAGCAAGATCTATTTCCTATGCTTCTTCTTAGAATCATTGCTCATAGCATTGATCTATTATTTATGCATGGTATCAGAGCTATAGGGAGCACAAACTTGCAATCCTTTACATGGTATCAGAGCAGCAAGGTTGATTAAGTTCTACAGAGTTGAGGAGCACATCTAGTCTCCTATCCCTCTCTAAAGAAGAGCTTGTCTAGCTTACAAGATTTTCTCCTAGTTTTGTTTTCCAGGTTGCAGAGAGTATATCCTAGAGAATATCAACAAATTCTATATGGATTCAAAATTTCCTCTACTATCTCCTTTCAACTATGCTGATTGGAAGCCAAATATGAGTGCATACTTTTGAAGAGGACATATCTCTTTGATGTCTCCATTAGTGCATTGAGAAAACTTGAGTCTTATGAAGAGAATATTGATTGGATTAATAATTGTGATATAGCTTATGGAATTATGTGTACGGGAATCTCTCCAAATATACATCATCTCATTGGTTCTGTTGAGTATCCATTTGAGCTTTGGAAGAATTTGGACAAAGCTTTTGGTTTGTAGCAAATAGAAGATGAAGCATGGAGCGAACCCAACATCTCCACTTGTTCTCTCTCTCAAGATTTCTTAGCCTATACATTCTCTAATGAATTTGATCAGGATGAATAATTTTCTCATACAGTTCATGTTGCTACTACTCTCCTTGATTCAAATGCTTCCTCCTTTAATGAATAAGCAAGCATTGAAGAGCCATCATTTTTTGTGTCTGTTGAAGGTGATTTTTCTTCTTGTGATTCTATTGATGAAAAAGAAGTAAAATATGGATCTTCTATTGATATTGATTATGATCCTATCACCCATTCATTGTTCTCTATATCTCCTATCTTAGATTCTGAGATCTATGTGCCTGACTCTTCACACTTTGTGCATACCTCTCTCGTTGATGGTGCACAACCCAGTGACTTACATGATGTTTTGTTAGCCAAATCAATCCTTATTTGTGTCATACCACTTACCTTACTTGATCTCATGTGATTCAGAATCTCCTTCTTTTTTCTTGGCATCAATACTCAAAACCTCCTTGAAGATTGTGAACATTTCATTCTTTCCTCCTTTCATACAAAGGATTCATTACCAATGTATTCCCATGAAACTAATGATATGCTTATATGTGATCCTTTGGATTCATATCTAGAATAATATTTTTCAGGTTGATACAAATATCATACCACCATCCATACCATCTACCATACCTCTGAATAATACTAAGACTATACAAATCCCAAGTTCACTAGTTGATTCCTCATTGGTCTCTTATGCAGTGATATTTATCTTACATGGTTTGAAGTCTTTCCTATCCTTTAGTGGCTGGTTATCCATGACCTTAGTCATATTTGGAATAATATTAAACATGTTTGTATCTGTTCTAAACACTTATGGTTCAGATCTTATGCCCATCCATCATTCCGATTTTTACACCTATCAGTTTTCCCGGGTTGCTCATAGTTTTCCTAGTCTAGCCCTATATCCTCATGGAACCACTGATGCCTTTTTCCTTGCTTTTCCATATGCTAATATTTCTGATATATCAGATTTTTATCAGACTCATATCAGATATGGAAAGGTGCTACATCATATTGTAAGATTGGCATGTGATTCACATCCATGTTCACATCACAATTTTGCAGTTATTTAGAGAATTGGGTGTGAAATAAATTGTCTTAATTTTTGTACTCTTTGGAAAGGAGTATGCACAGATCCCTTTTCCATTTCAGATTATGTTTGAATATTAGAGTTTGACAGCATAAATAAGCATTTATATAATGCTCCTACTTCATCGACTGATGAGATACAAGGGGTCTCTCCCCTTCCTTCTTGCAGGTTCTACACTCTAGCTCATGATCATGGAGTTCATGATTTCTTCAGCAAGTCTTTTATCCAGAAGCATTTCATTCAGCTTATTAAAGTGAATATGAAGATATGTTGAAGACATATTTCAAATTTTGTGCCTTGTCCTATCTTGAGGGAGGATTTTCTCCATGTGGTTTTGCCTCTTTCCTCACTTTTCTCGACATAATAATTGTTAAAGGGTGACCATATCCTTGTTGCTGGGTCCTATATGCATCCATATGCATATATATTTTTTGCATACCATCACAAAGTCATAATTATAGGGGGGTGTTGGAATATATTAAACCCACTCATAACTTAGGATAATATAATTAATCATTATTTGATTAATTATTCACCCACTAGCTTAATTAGTTGGCATCCACTTGCACCTTAAAGTCAATACATTCCATCTATATCCCAGGAATGATTTATTTCTGATTTTGGGTTGATCTTGACCACCTTTTGACCATCCATAATTAGTATACAACACTTTACAGTAGACTTTGCTTTATTATGCTTTTCCCGCTTTTTTGTAGATAAGGTAAAGTTAGTCAAACTAGGAAACTGGTTCCTTTTGTTGCCAACCCATCCTATGAATTTTTCTCCATTTTATAGGATTAGCATGTTTTTCCATCTCCCTTGACAAATCACTCATGATTTTTCTAATTCCTGAGGTCCTTGATAGATTTGGGAAGTGCTTTAGCCACCTATGGGGGTTTGATATATTTTGGTAAGTCAACCTTTTTGAGCTTGATGAGTTGTCTCCATACAAATCGATTTTAATATGAGGGATGTACTATTTATGTACACTATTATTCATCATTATTCAATGGAAGGATACACACCAATATTTATCTCTTCATTCATGTGATTCAGTCTCTTTTCTTCTCTTTATTTTTCCTTTGTATGCTTCTAAGAATTCATAGTAGCAAGATCTATTTCCTATGCTTCTTCTTAGCATCATTCATCATAGCATTGATCTATTATTTCTACAATGTTTTCATTTTTTTTTCTTATCATAAAGACTTACAAGATAAGGAGAATTTCCATTGTTCATCAAGACTCTCCCCATTGTGGTACTTGGCAGTTCCCATTGTATACAAAACAGGTTTACGTAGCCCTCGGTCTAAAAAAAATAGAATAAAATAGTTGAATTAGACTAGCATACTTGCAAGTTACAACATTTTTCCTTTTAAAAATAGACAGGAAAGAACATGTTTCCATTTTCTTAGCATAAAGACTTGCAAGGTAAGAAGAATTTCCCTTGTTCATCACTAGATTCTCTATATCGTAAATTTTAGTTTTGGCACAATGGATTATAGGGTTTCATATTAATTCATATCGAACCCAAGAAGAATGTAAATATGAATAGGATTGCTGCAATGTAAGAAATTTTCACCATATTATGACTAATTTGACCGATTTCTATACAAAATATAATCTTAAAGTTCCATAAAAATAACAGACATTGTCTAATGGTGTTAGATTTTTATCATTTAAGCAATATGATCTAGGATCTTATCTGAGAGAATAACATGAAAATAAAAAATCACAAGAGACAAGAGACATAAAGTATTTTCCTCGAGGGAACCATAACAGAGATAATCCCGCAACTTTCTCAAAGATAGAATGAGCACCAATGGCAGCAGTAAAACCCAAAAACATAAAGATGATCTCCAACAGCTTGTTCTCTCTCTCTCACTTGAGAGAGATTCTCCTCTCTCACTCATGCACCCCAGTGAGTGAGTGTGTGTATGATAAATAGAGAGATTCACTCTCTATTTATATTCTTCCATTCATTTAATGTCCACTTCAACATGTCGGCCCAACTTAACAATTACTTACTAGGGCCAACATCTCTAGTATAGTCTAATAACCCTAGTGCCCCACAACTGTGGGGACTTTGCCCTCCAATCAATAAGGAGGGTTAACCTTGACACAATTGTGGGGACTATTAGCCTGACTTACAATGGAGGGTTAACCTCAATGGATTTACATGACTTGTTTAGATTATTGAATCTCCCGATTGGAACATCAAGTCATGACATGACTCAATTACATTATAGATACTTCCCAGAATAAACATTGAGGTACAATACATAAGATATACAAGTGAATGCATTCCGAAGTTACAAATACATCAACAAATGGTTATATAAAGGTACCTATATTGAGGTCATGAGTTCGAACCTAGGGACGTTCTTGCAGGTGAACAAATAGACTATGAAAAGGAAAAGCAAGAAACCCGAAGCCAAAATTCGAATAGATATGTCGTCCAGCTTTTTTTTCCTCTTGCCTTCTTTTGCGTGTGTTTATTTAAAATCATTGGAAGCGGAAAGGCAAAGACTCCCGCTATTTAAATTTATGGATCACGTTCTCTTATAAACTTCCACTTGGGTGTTGTGATTTCTCCAAGCAGGTTGGGATTTTCAAAGTCACATGTTAGCCCCTTACAGTGGAAGATCCAATGATTCTTTTTTGGAAAGTTGTGAATGTTCAAAAACAAAGTAAGAGGGAATTTATTATTATTTCTATTATAATTTTATCTTCCTATTAAGCAATATGAATGACTTTTAACGTTCAAATATCAAATTTCAAAGTATATTTTCCTTGAAGATTCATACTTTTACGATTGTTTTGGTTTATTTTTTCTAACTTATCATAAATCATCTACCATCAAATACATTGCAACTTCTCAAGTTGAAAAACCTACAAAGGAGGTGGCTTAAACAATATCACATAGAAGAATATATATCGTGAGCACTTGTCGAGATAAATTCTAGCCCTCAGTGATGCTTATATTAAATTTAAGTAAAACACTCTATTTATAAAATAAATAATAAACAAAAAGTTCAAGTCATGCATTTATAAACACACACATATTATTAACACCCATGGGTTAGCCCCTCCATATAAGAAACCAAGGAAGAAGGATAAGCTACAAGGAGTATTTTCAAGGAATTGGCACCTTATTTATGAATACTTAGTTATGGGAGGGTCTCTTTTATGGGGCCTTCTTCTCTCTTGTATCCTCTAAAACTCAATAAATTTTGCACAAAAGGAATTGTTGAGTGATGAGAGTTAAGGCCTTGGTTCTAAATTTATTGGAAATTCCTTAGACCTAAAAATTTATGGAGTTAAAGGTGCAATGATATTCTCTAAGGATGATGAAATATATGGGATAGAGTCTACTAAGGGGTTAAAGGTGATCATATCTCAAGGTATTGAATCTAGGGTAGTCTCAATAAAAATAAAAGGCAGTAAAGCAAAAGGGCACTCTGGTGAACTTGGTTCTTAGGGAAGAAGTTAAAATGAACAAGGTCATTGGAATGGTAGAGAAAATTGTGGTTCGGTGTTTCCAAGGAAGGCACATGGGGGAGAACAACCTTTAGGAACATATTCTCTCCAACTGGATTCCTTTGGTAGGGAACTCACTATAATTTTATATCCTTGCTAGAGATAGGTTGGATTTCACTTTTTATTATGGACTGAATGTGGAGAAAGTTATACCATCTCATTGGAAGTGGGACTCAACCTATTGACATTAAAAAGGTGGACTCCTTTTAGGACACACAATCTGAAATAGATTGACATTACGCTTATTGTTGGGTCGCAAAAATACCACATTTTATTCATCCTTCATATATCATTTGTCACCTTATTCCTATTTTATCCTTCCATAGAACCATTAATACTCACCACTTTCATAACACATATGGGTTTATATTACCATTTTCCAAATTATTTGTTTTAAGTATTTTTAGGAGAATTCTTGATTAAATATTAGAAATTAATATATTTTTCATATATATTTCAAATATTTGTGTGAGCTTTGTAATGTAGGGATATTTGAAGCTTTCAACCAAGGAGTATTCAAAAGCTTCCCAAATGTTTTCTCCATCTTTTCAAGATTTAAAGGAGATAATCCAAGAAAATTTCAAGGAGAGGATTATGGAAATATGGAGAGAAGATATCATCCTATATTTGTTGGAGAATTTGAAGGGATAAGTTGAGAGAGAAGTTGGTATGTTGGAGAATTTGGAGGGATAAGTTGAGAAGAAAGTGGATTGTAATTATGAGTAGTTTATTTGGAATTCATGTATAAATAAGAGGGCCCTCTCCTCATTTTTGTAGAGGCCTATCTAGTGGTGTGGAAGTAGAGAAATAGTTTATGTATTTTGAGAGTTAGTCATAGCGTGGATTTTTGATTGCTATGTAATGGAGATGATGCTTTAATGTAAATACTCTCTCTCATGTTAATTTGGGTTTCTTTCTTATGAATTGTTAGTATAGATTTGTCGTGAGCTCGCATCTATTTATCGTTTGTCATTTGTTACATGATTTTTTTTTATAGATTATATTTCCCTTGTTTAATTTCAGTCTTTCTTTACCAAGTTTAATTTATGCAATTTCAATCTTTCTGAGATTATATTTATTTTCATACAATTTCATGTTTTCATAAACTAAATTAAATTTCAATTGCAGAATAGGTTAGTATCACTTCGATCCCGCATATATGTTTCTTGCGCTTCTAAGATTACTATCTCTCCGGGTTGGCAATTAAATCGTTTGATACGTTATAAATTGTTTAATAATTTTCACCAACATTTTGGCGCCGTTGTCGGGGAGGTGCTAAAAGGGATCAGAATTTAGATAGGTAGATAGTTCATTTTTTATTACATAGCAAGGGGGAGGGGAGAACGGTAAGATGAGAGGTAAGAACCTATGCATCGACTATAGTGGGGTGCCCCAAAGCCTTGTTGTTTCCACAAGTGTGTTTATTTTTCTGCAAAGTGTTTTCTTTTTCTGGAAGAGTGTTCTTTCATTTTCTACAAATGCGAGTTTGTTTTTACACAAATTTTCCCTTTTCATTTTTGTCGTGTAAAGTTTGGATTTCTTTTTATTTTTGGGCTAGCCTTTATTTCATACTAAATTGATTTTAACTTTGTATCTGTTCATTTTTTGTTTTGTACTGATTTTTATGCACTTTTTTTCCGGATTTTGCACTCATTTTGTACTAATTCATTTCATACTGTCTTTTTTGCATTTTTCATGTACTTTTTTTCATTTTTTTTCTTTTTAGAATTTGATTTGATTTCAGTAAAATGATTGTAGGATGATCATAATCCTAGAGAATCTCACTCAGATCCTCGTAAAATATGGGATCTCCTCTTCTCAAGAAGAGGAGATCTTGATAGCAGCCAAAGATGTAGTTACTCCTCCCGACACAAACAAGGAAGAATTGGCATTCGAAGAATCATACATATCAGTTGAGGAACACCTGTTTGAACTGGAGATTGAAAGGGAGGAAGAAAGAATCTCAGGTGATCAAGCAAAATAAAAGTTGCATCGAACAATGGTTCCAGGTAAGTATTAGGTTAGATCTTTTTTTTTTTTTTTACTTTGTTAATTTACATTTACAATACCTAATTTTGCATATTTTTTAATATATTAGATTTCATTTTGTAAAATCATATGTAAACATTCTTTTACTTCTTTTACATGTATGGTTCCACTCCACATAAATGATTGTAAATTCTAATTAAGGTAAAGTAGGTAGGTACTAGTTTTTTTTTTCAATTTAAAATTAGCATATAGGATGCTTTGCTTAAATTTTCTCTAATGTTTCTATTTGTTAAATTTTTTATTTTTAATAGCCTTAAATAATAATTTTTAATTTTGTTAGGGATATTCTAGTTTGCATCCTATAAATCTAGGAATACCTTAAAATAAACTTAAAACCAAAATTTAAAAAGAATATCTATTAAAGAATTAAAATATATATAATATTTCTTTGTTTTTTAATTAATTCTCTAATATTAGTTTTCTATATTTAATAAATTAATTTAACAAAACCTAATAATATTGAACATATATACATAAAAACTTAAATAAACCATAGAACAAAACAATGTTTCTTTGTTAGTTTTCTAAGTGTTAGTTTTAGTATTTTAAGATTTTGGAAATAAGTTTGTAAAAACTTAGCTAGACATATAAACAATAAACATTTTTTCTCTCTCTTGACCCATCTTTCAATCTGTACATTCCACCTTTTACAGACAAAACCTGCAACTATAAACATTAAACATATATATATATATATATATATATATATCATAAAAATTGAAACTTTTAAAACAAATAATAAACATTATATATATATATATATTAAAACAATGCAATTTCTAAAAATTGATATTAATATTTCTAAAAGGAAAAATACGTTGATTTCCCTCTATGCTGAAACCTGCAAACATAGTTGTAAATATTTTACGCTTCAGCCTTTCATCTGCAACCTACAAACACAAAAATCCTTTCATGTGAAACCTACAAACATAAAAACACTTAAAAGAAAAAATAGAGAAAACAACAAAATGCATAAAAATTCTCAAATAACATGGATAAGTAATTGTTTACTGGATATAGATTGAGTTAAACTAACCATACCAAACAATCCCATCTCCTAGACACAGAGATCCAAAAACACCATCTCTAAAGGAGCCGATTGAATGGTGACAATTTTTATCTATAGGCAGATATCCTTGGATGGAACACCTTGTGGTAATGGGTCACATTCTTATGTTCTGCACTTAAAGCTATCCTCTAGTCCTGGTTGTATCTATGCTGATAATATTTCAGTGTCCCCATTACACATTTGTGTTAAACCATTGCATTCATACAATTGTGAAACAAGACTGAAGTTATCAAACCTTGGAATATATTTAAAATAACCACTAACAATATAGCCAACGAATATTGATACATGAAACCAATTTCTGCCCATAAAGCAGGGATAAAGATTTTGTGCCTGTCTTCTCACCGAGATCTGCTCCAAAGATCCTTTACGGTCCATTTTAACACAGAATGCGTTCTTATCTTACCAATCTTTTAGGGCATTGATCTGCCTCACATCCATTACGATTCGTAACAATTTGCAAAATGTGTTAGGGTTATCCCCCATCTTATCGATACTCACATAAGTTTTGAGGAGGATATTATGAGCATCGTATTTTCCCCATGTGTCAGAGTTATTTCACATTTATATCCTCTGTAATTTGATACCTTTCATAATAGATTAACATTGGTCTTGTTTCATAGAGCAGGTGTAATTACTCCTTGCGTTAACATTGGAGGTCAGGATCCCCCCAATTTACACACGTTATGGAAAAAAGTCATCACATTTCGCTGCCAATTGAATTTGCAACGTATTCATAAATTTAGTGGTCGATCGGTGCATCATGTACAACCGTAAATGCAATGCTAGAAGGGAAATCCCATATAATTCAGCTATCCTTATGTCTAAATTTGTGTTGGAAACTGAAAATGTCAAGTGCCCTCCATCTACAAGTAATTTATGGGTGGTCACTCCAACGTGTTCATTTCCACTACGCTACAGGTATCACATGGGGTATCGTACCCTTACAATGGGGCACAAATAAGAGGCATGGTTCTTGGGCTTCATTGAATAAACATAATTTGATTTTAATCATTGATTTCATCATTAATAGAGTGGTGTACCATTTGGAGAGCATATTTTATTTCTGGGTCAGTTTTTTCACAAACTTTGGTTTGTGAAGGAAGCACAAGATTCAATTTACAAGCTCTTCCCATTTTTTTTAGCATGATCCAATTTTGAAGCTCCTGTCATTTTGTCCACGAGCTCTGCATATCATTATAGTTCTCCCGGTTTGTCAATGTATTTTATGTTCAGGGTTTTTGTGTTTTAGTATTCTAGAATTGTTTTTATTGCAATCAAATCTCTTTCTTCTTTGATTTAATCCAGTAGGTTAGGATTACAGGGAAATATATATTTGATTATGGATCTATCTCATTTCTCTAACTCCTTTTTCCTATCAATCATGTTCGATCCTCTCAGCTCTGCCATTTTTTTTTTTTAAGGTCTATATTCTGTAGTCTTCAAATTATGTCTACAAAATCTCGTCTCCTTTGTCAAATTGATTCCAAATGAATAGAAGAAAGGCCAAGAAGATCCACCAGATTGTGCACTTGCATCAGATACTAAAGAAATGGTAATAGCTCGTTGGCGCATACATGGAAGCTCTTGCAGCCATTAATGGCGTCAGTTATGGAAACCTGAAACAAGAGAGCTTGGCTGGTAATAATAACTATCCCCAAGATGTTTCCACCTTATATTTGGTCGTTTATGTGGAAAAGGGATAGAGTCATGAAATTTTTTTATACTCCTAGCCTGTGTGATCATGAGGCTTTTCCAATAGTTCAGAACATCATCTCCTCCTATTTTTGTTATAGTAGTTCTATTGTGGACTCAAAGCATGGATGAAGGGTAGCGTGAATACCAGAAACATTGGAGTGGCAATAAGAACTCATTGTTCTAAAGGTTGAAGTGCCATGGTCAACTAAGATATCGAATGAGCATTCATTTTCAGGCAAGTAGTTGATGGATCGTTTTGATATTCTTGTTGAAAGAAAAACTAAATCTTAGCTAAGCAGGCCTGCCGTCATAAGGATTTCAAAGGTATAGTTAGATTTTACTCGGCCAAAATCCACGTATTGTTACTATCACTCAAATCAACAATATATATATTCTTCCTTTGGAGATAATGGAACCAAATACCATAAGTATCACTATCATATAACTATTTTTATGGATTGGCTTTACTGAATTTTCTGTCCATCGACATTTTCTTTATGCTTTATTGAATTAAAATTCGATGTGAAAAGATCAAGCGAAATATATGTCGACTTAAACGACAGATCTGACCTCACCTCTACATTAAAGCTCATGTCTTTCAACAATAGCTCTTGCTGGAGCCCAAATTTTGTGATGGAAGAAATCTTCAGCACTTGCTCGAAGAGAATAGCTGTGGCACTTTTTAGAATTCAAATAATCATGGTCCCAAGATGCTATTTCTGAGAGTTGGATCTTGTTATTGGCACCAATGTAGGAAATTAAGAGGAACATACTATCGTACAATTTCCAAATGTTTGAATTCCATAACTTTAGTGACAGGTATCAATAAACTGTTACTTATGCACAATGGGACTTGGCACATCTTCGGTTTGGTGGAGGTAGGTGTTTGTTTCAATTTTGTTATGATGTTCATATAAACTGTTCTTGCGAATCATTATGCGATAACACATTATGAGTTATCAAGCTTCATTTCTTTCATATTTGACATTCTTTGTAATTCATGTACTCATTTATCTAATTAACCAATTTTCATATATGTTTAAAAAGTGAAGGATCATTCAGATATCCAACCACATGTTCATTCAAATGGGTATTCGCATGGTCATTCAAAATTGCCAAACATGTCACTTATTTGCACACTCTTCTCCATTCCAGATAATTAAGATAGTATTATTTTAGAGGGGTCGACCCTCTCTCTCTTTGGTCAATCATTACATAAAGTTGCACTAATCTTTGTAAAAGGAAGATGAAAAAAACTCTGATTTTTGTTCCAACTTTTCTTTGTTGTTGTTGTAAAATAATTAGAAACTTTAGAGAGAAAAAAACACAATAAAACTTACATTAATATCTATATACATAAAAGCACATAAAAATTTGTACTTTTTGTAAATAAATCAAATAACAAAAACAACTTCAGAAAATAATAATAAAAGGGTTGTGATAACATTACAAAAATAAAAATATACTACAATTAAAAACTAATTTTTTTTATAAATAAATAAAAAAGCATTAGGTAACAAATAAAATCATAAAATTATAAATTATAAATGAACTTGGAATCTTCTCAAATTTTATGTTTGTTGCACTAACTTGTTTTCACAAGTCACTCAAAAAGAGGTTTTGAGAAGAAGGGTTGCTACTTTCAGGTATAAATGCATTTTATTTATTCTCTTCGACTTGGTTTATTAAGAAAATATTTTCCTATATTTTCAATGCTCTCACAAGTTTGTTGCAGGAAAATGATAACCTTTTTGCAGGTTCAAAGATGAATGAATGGCATTTCCAGAATTGCAGAAAATTTTCAGAAAAATGTTCCATTAAAAGATTGAAGAAGTTGAGTTTCAACTATGTATGTCATGACATTTTTCTGCCACAAAGAAGCCTTTTAGAAACCAATTATGCCATGTCAGTATTACTTATCCTTTTTCCTTCCAAGCTTATTCATCATCCATGTTAGAGTCTACTTTTTCACTTCCTTATACATCATGAATTCTCACATTTCTACCTCTCTAAGTCGCACACATTTTCCTCATTTTTAGTTCATGTTTTTCCTTATGAATAAAACCATTCAGCTTCCTTTCCATGACTACATTGCTTTTTTATCTTTCCATAAAAATTGTTTGACAGTGACTTCTTTTATCTATAATCCTACCACTCATTATGTACAACTCGTGTTGACTAATGTGGGATTCCTTAAGGCCCACCTTTCAACAAGTATTGACCCATCGACCTCAGCACCTTATCTGGGATAGAGACTAGAGTTCATTTTTAGCACCTTGAGGCTTGCATTCCTTAATGACAAGTTCTCTCACTAACAATCATGGGAATACATCAATGTCCCTTGATCGTTAGATCTTGCAAGTGGCTTTCCATCAGCTCATTTATTCACACTTTGCATGATGTACTTAGGTACCTTGGCACTCATTGACATCAATGGTGAGATTGCCTCGCATTGGTTAATGACATTCATCAATGGTCAGTAATCCAATGAATTCTTTCCATGCTTGACATTGACACATTTATTTGGATGGTAAGAATTGTACCATTGAGTTTTGTAGCAGGTGAAGACTATATACCTTTCATGACACCATCAACAGCTTTACAACATACTTCCAGCTATATGAGAGTACCACATTTCTACTTTCATCTCTCATCTTTTACTTCATCCAACCAAGCTGCAATTCAGGTTCCTTCACTTCACTTTCTATGATCCAATAGCAACATCCACATTCCTATTGCATAGTTCATAAACGTTTTGGGTAAGTGAAGTTATGTTCTTTTCTAATCTTTAATCATGCAATTCCTTGAATACTATAAATAAATAAATTTGGAAATCCCCTCACTATATTCCCTTTCTCCTTTTCATACACATAGTACATCTTCAGTTGGGGGGGAACTATTCATTACCATTTTACATATTTATCATCTCATTTACCATTAACCAACATGTCTTTCCCAAACTATGCTTTGGTGCAATTTGAAAAACATTGTGATATATATTGGCATGATTCATAATATGAAGAAAATGATTTCTAATATACATTGATGGTTCATCATTTCCAATGCATTTATACTTTTAAATCTTATGTATTGTAGCAAAAATACAATTAAAATGAGTGAATGTTGTTAACAAAAGAACCAACATTTGTTATATTCATGGTTGTCACACAAGAACCAACCATAAGGAAAATCGATGCCACTCATGCATTTCAAATCATGGAATGATTTACTATTACATACCATCATCATGTAAATCCCAACTACAAATCCAAAAGTTTTAAAGTGAATCAATGCATAGTTGCATGAGGACATGCAACAAGTTAAGTTGGGGGTAATGTTGGGTCGCAAAAATACCACATTTTATTCATCTTTCATATATCATTTGTCACCTTATTCCTATTTTATCCTTCCATAAAACCATTAATATCCATCACTTTCATAATACATATGAGTTTATATTATCATTTTCCAAATTATTTGTTTTAAGTATTTTTAAGAGAATTCTTGATTAAATATTATAAATTAATATATTTTCCATATATATCTCAAATATTTCTGTGAGCTTTGTAATGTAGGGATATTTGAATCTTTCAACCAAGGAGTATTCAAAAGCTTCCAAAATGTTTTCTCCATCTTTTCAAGATTTAAAGGAGATAATCCAAGCTAATTTCAAGGAGAGGATTATGGAAATATGGAGAGAATATGATATCCCATATTTGTTGGAGAATTTCAAGGGATAAGTTGAGATAAAAGTGGGTATGTTGGAGAATTTGAAGGGATAAGTTGAGAAGAAAGTGGACTGTAATTATGAGTCATTTATCTTGAATTAATGTATAAATAAGAGGGCTCTCTCCTCATTGTTGTAGAGGCCTCTCTAGTGGTGTGGAAGTCAATAAATAGTTTGTCTTTTGAGAGTTAGTCATAGAGTGGATTTTTATTGTTGTGTAATGGACATGATGCTTTAATGCAAATCCTTTTACTCTCTCTCTCATGTTAATTTGGGTTTCTTTCTTATGAATTGTTAATATAGATTTTCAGTGATTTATTTCTTATGAATTGTTAACATAGATTTTCAATTATTTCTTTCTTATGAATTGTTAGTATAGATTTGTCATGAGCTCACATATATTTATCGTTTGTCATTTGGTACATGCTTTTTGTTATAGATTATATTTCCCTTGTTTAATTTCAGTCTTTCTTTACCAAGTTTAATTTGTCCACTTTCATGCTTTCTGAGATTAGATTTATTTTCATGCAATTTCCTATTTTCATAAACTAGATTCAATTTTAGTTGTAGAATAGGTTAGTATCACTTCGATCCTGCAAATATGTTGCTTGCGCTTCTAAGTTTACGATCTCCCCGGGTTGAAAACTAAATCGTTGGATATGTTATAAATTGTTTAATAATTTTCACCAACACTTATGTGGGTTAAAATGCCAATAATTGCTATAGTTTATAGTATTGTGATGTTTTTATAGAGATATGTAATTCCCTTGGTCATTTCTATGAAGCTAAGAGGACTTTTTGTGCTTATGGATCCATGGTGGTGGCTCACATTTTGGTAGGGTTGGATCTTAGGGAGGTCCAGCAAAGAATACTACCTTGAAGAATAGATCACACTCCTTTTATGACTCTCGACTACATAGCCATTTCTTTATGATGTATATGATGCCACAAATACGGACCTATAGTTTTCAAAAGCTTCAAAGGATGGGAAGGGTGGAAATTATGGGATGGAATAGATTCCCACTAAGTTTGTGGGTATGAAAGAGAATTATACTTTGTTGAAATGTGTATCTTTAGTTTATAGGGATGTTGAGCCCAAGGGGGTTTAAGAGACTATGAAATCACTTGAATATCCTATTGACATTATGCATAAGCTTTCCTATTTGGCCATTAAAAGTGGAATCTTCACTAGATCAAGGAATTTAAACATCAAACAAAGGTATTATTTTACATAAGCTAGCCCCTCTCAAATTTCCTTCTTGTCCCAAAATAAATATTATGTTTGGGTCATTCTTAACTGTAGATGTAGTGCATTCATGTGATTGGGAGGGACTTCCTTATTGGGTTATTTTGATTTAGTGACAAACAACAATCCCCTATGTGTGACTTTATTGATTCATTCGGAGGATGTTAAATGTTGGGAACTCTACCCTAGGTTGTGTATCAATTAATATTTTGAAGAGGGGGGTTTCTTATAATTACATGGAGGTGGTGAATGAAGGAAATCCTATTTTGTTCATTGTTATAGCGATGAACGTCCATCACTACAGTAACATTATGGACTATGAATCACAATAGCGATGATCATCTGGGACATTTTCATTTTTCTCCAAAATTTAAAACTATTTTTCCATGAAAAATTTGATTTTAACTTATTCGTGACAAACTGTCGTGGGACTTTTGAGCCATATGTAGTAGTGATACTTGAGTGTAAGAAGGCTCCTAATATCCTAGTTGTGTATGAATCCTTTAACGATGAGAATTCAATGACATCCCTTAATCCCCAAACAGTTGAAACGTTGCAGCTTCAATTTTTTTTACCTTACCAGAAGCCTCCAATGAATAAAACTCGCTTTGAATCCTAGGGGTATAAATTCGTACGTTGAAGGGAAAGTGCCATTTCTTATCATCTATGGAAACGAAGTACACAGAGTACCCATGACACGAGGTTCACGTAGTACCTAGGAAGAGAAAAAAAAGTACTTTTAGTTTAAGAAACTAGGAGTTGTGACATGAAATAGAAAAACCAAAAGAAAATAATAGAAGTGATCTTTTACCGGGAAATTGCATGGAGAGGCTTCCACTGATTAAAATCCCAAGGTCATGGTTCTGTAATTGGGGATAACTCTATCTTGTAGAAAATACCTTTAGTCAAAACCATTTAGAATAAATATGGAGTCGAGAGTAATAAGAATAAAAATAAAGCTCAAAAAATTAGTTTTGTTTTACCATGGTTGCGTGGATTGGAATGATCACTTCTTCACCATAGATATGTTTTATATAAAAAAATGTTGCTAATAAGATCACTGAGAAGAGGCTCAAGGAAAACCAAAGTATGGAGAACTGAGATCCTCTTGTACCCACCTCCTACCTCCTGTAAATTTCCCAAATGAGAGCGAAATAGAAATTTCCCAATGCTATAGAGATTTCAGACAAGGTTTGGAGACCCACTCTATTAAAGTGCTGAAATTTTAGGATCATGAATTGGTGCCATTGTGAAAAAAAGAAAGAAATCAATGTACTACTAGTGATAACATGATTAAATAATGAGATCAATTGCCACGTGGAAGGATCAATGGCATTGGAACTCACTTCCCACCACATCTGTAAACTGCATAGGAGTAACTTTTATAGTTGTGTGGTCCTCCCCTTAGATCGATGGTTCGATAAGAGTCTACATAGATCAAAGGAAGAATATATATCAATCCATAAGGCTAAACTTATGTAGCCAATTCATGTGAAATCATGTGGTTTTAGCCTCAAGTACATAATAACAAAATTTAATTATGTGAACCATAATCTATAGGCTACATGTTAATACAGTTTAACATTGTGAATCCTAGCATATAGTTTATGGGTAGAACCTTTATGGAGTAATGACAAGGAACCGTATCGAGATACTTTTTGGGTGATAGTCATCTAAGGATATAGATATTCTTTAATTATTTTAAACAAATGATAAGAAACAAGGTTAGGAATGGACATGAAGTACTAACATATACATAGCCACAATTTTGTTAGTTAAATTGAGAGTAATGGTGAATAGTTTGTTAATTAAATTGAGAGTAATGGTAAAGAGAACTAAGAGATAGTAATATAGATTCAAGACAATGGTGTAAAATTAAAAAATATTTCGTCAAAAATTTTAGGTTTGTTACACATATGTTAAATAGACATAATAAAAACCATAATGTTGTTCCAAAATTTATAATTGATAATTACACCGAGAGGCGCTCTACAACCCAGTATTGGGGAGATCTTGTAACGTGATGTAACGTTAGTAACGTTTGTAATATGTCGAAAAAAAATAATAGTGATAGTGAATATTATGGCAGAGACCTTGTAATGTGATGTAATGTTTGTAACATGTTAGCAAAAAATAATAGTGATAGTGAATATTATGGCAGAGACCTTGTAACGTGATGTAATGTTTGTAACATGTCGGAAAAAAATAATAGTGATAGTGAATATTATGGGAGAGATCTTGTAACGTGATGTAATGTTAGTAACATGTCGGCAAAAAATAATAGCGATAGTGAATATTATGGAAGAGACCTTGTAACGTGATGTAATGTTTGTAACATGTTGGAAAAAAATAATAGTGATAGTGAATATTATGGGAGAGATTTTGTAACAAAAAATAAAAAATAATATCACTTTGGTAACATTATTTTTATTAATAAAAAAATAAATTTTCTAATAGGCCAAAATAAATGTCGGCCACAAAAACAATCTAATATGGGGGTGATGTTGTAATCTTACTACCTAACAAAACAATAAAAAAGTAAAAATTTAATTATCCGTAAAAAAAATATGTGGGTCAAGAAAAAGACACAAAATTGAATTATCGGAAAAAAAATGGTGGCCTTCCACATGGTTTTAAAACCATGTGCAAGGCATTCTAAACAACCCATGGTTTTATTGTACATGGTTTAGGAGGCTTTGCACATGGTTTTTAAACCATGTGCAAGGCCTCCTAAACAACCCATGGTTTTATTGTACATGGTTTAGGAGGGCCTTGGATATGGTTTTAAAGCCATGTGTGGGGAAATGATGCAATGTTCGTTCCTAACAAAATAAAAAATAAAAAATAAATATTATATGTCGGCTATAAATAATATTAAATATTAATAATAAAAATATTATATGTGGACCTTAAATAAAAAGATGTGTCTTTTGGTTTGAATCAAATAAATGAATACCTAAGAAGAGGTTTGCACCTCCAGTGATTTGATCCATCTCGGCGCTTGATAGAGCCTAGGATTTGGATCTACATTCATTATAAAAAAAATGATTCTCATAATATAGATGGTGAATGGGTGTATTGTTAAGGAGATCATTGCGTAAGTTCATTGATTCGAAACTCTGTGGGGTGCCTACTTACAATATGTGTGTGTGTGTGTTTTTATTAAAAACGAGGAAGAGAAAACTTATAATTCTTTCTTGTATTGTTCCCAAATAGTTTTTCCAAGATCCTACACCATGGAGTTCCTATTTGTTTGTATTGGACCAGAACCACTTGTTATTTTGGCCACCCTCACATTTAATATAAATAAAGGAAGGAGATATTCCTTTGTATCATTCATTCTTGTTCACTGATGTATTCACATACTTGTGTTAAAGCACCATTTGTACTTCTTCTTCAATATATTTTCTCTCTATTTTAGGCACCATTGAGGTATTGTGCTAAACAAAACACTCTAAAGAAGATATTAGCAAGCTATACCAAAATACATTTGTTGGAAAGTCTTACTTAATATCACTAGTAACAAAGTTATCATTGAGACAAAATTTCAAGTGTCGAGAGTCACAACAGTCAAAGCAAGGAGTTTGATGTTCATGCCTATTGAATTTATGGGATTTCAAATATATAATGTCACTCACATGGATAAATAAGAGAAAGAATGGATCAATGATCTATTAATTAAATAGGAAAAATCCCCCAATTAGTTCATGAGTTCCCATATGAAGCACGAATCTAGATAGAAGCTTTGGTTTCAAGATAAAAAAATTGAGAAGTACTCTTCTTCGATGGTGCCATAAGAACCTACCATAGGTTACAAGGTAATGGATAATTTTCACTTGTTGGATTTCCAAGAAAAAATATGATCCTTGTCACTAGTGCAAATGGTTTATGTATCCAAACTGCCTCATTTGTAGATATATAATGGGATATGGTGTTGAATGATGATGCACACCCTTCCTAACACCATAGTTTCTCGTACAAGCTTAAATATAATGTTTTGATGAGATGCATCATAAAACCCATGCAACATACCTAACTCATGTACATAAATGACACAACTAACATACACACATAAATGATCCACCTAATTCGCACACGTAAATGATTCGTTGATGGTTCTCAAGGACTTAACCATGGTTAGAGAGGAAACTCGTGCTTTATGCCCTAAAGGAATATTTGAGGGCTTGAGGATAATGAATGACACCATAAGCCACCACACTCAACCTCCTTTATGGACCTTTGGTGTCAAAGTTGGGACATGACACGATAGTTAGTACCTTAGTCACAACACCCATTGAATTTCCAAAGTGTTTATAACTTCATATGTTTTAGGTTGACACCTAACTCCATGTATTTATGTGTTGATACTTCTCTCTTTTTGATTCAACGTTCATTTTAATAAATATCACATTCATTTCTGACTAATTTAGTAAGTTTCATTCATAATTTCTTATAAAAAAATATTTTATTTTAAATTTAAAACATGGATACACAAGTTTTTAGTGTAAAAAATGACACACCATTGGGTAGTGTACCCAAGAAAATTAGTTTTCGACTTAGAGATGTCTGAAAAATAGGTCCAGATTTCATATAGTATTGTCGTGACATGTTGCATATATGTGATTGATATGCTCTTGATGGAATATAGATGATAAATGGATGGATGCTAAGACTATGTCATTATATAAAATTGATATTGGTTATTGTTGACTATCGAACTAAATTTAACTTGTAGGAAATATACACAGGAGAAGGTTGATGTGACTTGCTCTAATGACAAGTAATGAATTATGCATATCATGTTTATGCTTAGAGGGAGCCGAGTATTGATGTATAGAGGGATTAATGGGATCCACAGAATGTAGGATCAATTATCCTAGATATCATCTTTATAGGTCTTAGGATAGAGTCAACAAAAGAGAGTCTTCCAGACATTTGTTATTGATGGCTTGTTCGTTACTATATTGGAACAAATGGTAAGTTTAGAGATCAAGACGGAGCTAATTTTTCTCCTCAAACCCCAACTAAATGGAATTACAAAGTAAATATGTGATCTCCCTTAAGAAATTTATTAAGAGAAAGTTCGCAAGAGGTAAGTGAGGTAAGTGTTTTGAATGTTTTTAATTTTTGTTTTATGCTTCCATTTTTTAGTTATTTATTATTATTATTATATAATATGAAAATACTTTTGTGGCTTTCTTGGGTTTTGATTTGTCCATTAGATCTCATATTTTTGTTCCCTCTTAGACCATGGCTTAAGGATGAAATATACAATACCTATTAGGACATAAAATTTATCATTGGGGTTTATAGGAAATGTGTGAGCCTTCAAATCATCACGGGTGTACTTCATAAGGGATCATTTCCTACATGTGTGATTTGGTGGAAATGTCAAGGTTGATAAAACTAAGCATGATCCATGGGACTGTTTTGCAACTTGCTAATGGATTTTTATCCTCAAAATGTGGAGATGTTGGAGTTTCCTCTACAGCTGAAGACACTTCATCATCTCGTGACCTGAGATTTTCCATAGTACACAACAAAGATATCCGATAAAGTATACCAAATTTCGTCACTTGGCTTCATAGTAGGTAAAATGCAAAATAATACTAAAATATGTTAGTTCAAGGGAATTTTACATAACGAACGAAATTTTTTTAAACTTTAATAGAAATTTGAAAAACCTCAAAAGAATCATCGAAAATTGAGCCAATTATTCTAAATCTTTAATGAAAAATACACCAATTCCATAAAACTTGAGCAACTAACTACTTTTTCCCTTGAGAGATGTATGCTTATAAGGCCTAATATGTAAAAACATTTGATCCACTTCTTCAAAGTAACACTACGAGCATTGTTTAAATGCTTGTTGCTTGATTCCATTTTAAATCAAGACCAAAATGTCCTTATGAATACAAATAAAGTTAGCTTTCATGTTAAGATTGATATCCACTTCTTGTGCCTTAGATGTTCTTTGTAAAAATGAGGGTGTGGATGTGGGGGTTGTCCAATACAACCTTGTAGGGTAACATTTTTGTAACACCATGATAGGTGGTATTGTACTACCTTTCAGCAAGCGGGATGTGGGGGGGTGGGATAACTACTAAACCCAATGGCCATATCAATCAATGTAAAACCCAATGGATAAAAATATTTTTATGATCAACACCTCACAACCTATAGTACTTGTTATTAACTCCAATATCTCAAGTTTTGCAGTATCTAAAATTATTATGACATGTATCATCATCATTGACATTGACATTGTCATCATCATCATCATCAATTCCATATGGTACATCAACATCATCTTGATCATTGCCCTCATTATCAACAGCAACAGCAGCATTAAGTACATCAACAAAAAAATCATCGTCATCATTGTCATTATGATCATGCATATGCCATTAGTGTTCTTAATCACTCATCGACATTAGGATTCATGTCTAATTGTTAAGTTCATTTATATGTCATTACCATCATTTCGATGATAATAGGGTTGTTTAGATGTCATTACAGACATTTAGGTGCCACTACAATCAATTAGGATCCAAAAGTGAATCGTGATACCACATGCATAATCATCGTTGACATCCACATCCACATCATCATCATCATCATTGTCATCATCGTAGTCATCATCAATGTCATCATCAATATAATTGTTATAATAACAAGGAAGGAGCCATACTACCTCAGAAGAATGGATGATATAGTCTTATACTAAATTATATCCATACACTCCATCATAATTATTGTAATGCATCATCGTCATGTTGTTAGGGCCAATAATATGCCATTAGGCTCTATCAAATATTGTTGGGGACACTCAAATGCCATTTGACCAATTTAGGTGACATTAAGGTAATTTACCCCTCATTAAGATTAATCAAGATCCAAAAGTGCCATGATTACAATCATTTAGGTGCCACTATGATAAATCGAGATCCAAAATTATTATCACATGAATCAGGATCATTGAAATTGGCATTGATATATTTGACGTTATGTCGGACATTTTCTGAACATAATTCCTAGCTCTAAACCTAGTGCAATTCCTAGCGTGGTTCCTTCGAAATTTATGGCATTATTCAAGGCTCTATACTTGTATCTATACCTGGCACTATGTTGGATGTTTTCTAGGTGCAATTCCTGACTCTATACTTGGTGGTAGGTTGAATGTTTTTCCTGTCGATATTCCTGGCACAATTCCTGTCACTAACCTTGGATCAATATATGGTGCTATGATATTCAGGATGTTTTTTTGGAGGCTATTCTTAAAGTTATATGGTATGATTTTGTGGATGTTAATTGGGACATTAATTGAGATGCTAATTGGGACGCTAATTGGGACGTTAATAGGGATGCTAATTAGCATCCAAAATAGCGCCAACATTTAAAAAGGGGTGACTAATTGGGATGTTAATTGGGATTCTAATTGGAACGCTAATTGGGATTCTACTGGGGATGCTAATTGAGATGCTAATTGGGACATTAATTGGGATGCTAATTAACAACCAAAATGACACCAACTTTTTAAAAGGGACGCTAATTAGCATAAAAAATAGCACCAAATTTTTAAAAGAGACACAAATAATGCCATTAAAAGCGCCATCCCATGGAAAAGTGTCCACTTTGCCAAAAAAATGATGAAAAATACACTAAAATTGATAATTGACGCTAAAAAGGAAGCTAAAAGAGACGCTAATCACAATATTTTGTTGTAGTGTTGGGGACAACAAGATTTTTCGATTCTTTATTTCTTGCAAAATAAAAAACATCAATGTTATTCCTATCCACCAACTGAGTCATGATGTACATTTTATTCGTAAAAGAACATTTCTCAGAGTGATAACCTTTTCTGCAATAGGTACACTTGTAGATCCCTTTATTCTTCTTCTTGTTCTTGAGATCATCATTAACATAATTAGAACTCTCTTCATCATTCAACTTTGTCTTCTTTTCCTTCAATTTTTTTACCTTTGGACTTGGAATTATTGCTTCCACAAGTTGTTAGAACATGGTATGTGGAGGTTTTAAGAGCCCCCATTTGAACTAAGTTACCAATTGAATCAATAAATGGACTTAAGGAAGGCATTTTCCAATTCTAAACAACTAGCTTAGAATCATGAAATGTTGCCACAAAACTGAGTACTCTAGACCCAATTTTGATAGGATGGAAATGATCAATTGCTCCTCTTTCTTCTCAATCCCACACTACTAGATCAAAATAACTAGTAACTTGAATTTGGTGAATAAATCCTTAATGATATTGAAACTACTTGGGCTTAGTGAGATCAACTCATTCTCCAATTGATGTCCTCAAAGATCATATTTCTTTCCAAAGAGGGAATCAAGATTAGTACACATTTTATTTGGGGTTTTCAAACCATAAAGGTGAAATATGAGCTTTAGAGAAATAGAGATACAAAACATCCCACATGCTTCATCCGTTATGTTATTCCACTTATCCTTCTCAACAATAGCATTTGGTTTGTTCTCTAAATCCATTGTAACTTTATAGAGACCTATACAAGACAATAGAATCTCAATATTTGATTTCCATTCATGATAGTTGAAGGAAGACATAGTCACTACTGAGCATAGATCCACTCTTGCTATTATTCTCGTGGTGAGATAATTTGAAACCTGCCCCAAAAAAATTCGGAATGAAAAGTTTGAAAGCTCAATCAAACTCTACTTTGAAAATGTGCACATTTAGGAGTGCATCACACCTAGGTAGACTCCAAAGGATAAATCTAATGGATTCAAGGAAACTTCCTTAGGATTTCCACCAAAACTCAAATTA
The DNA here is from genome assembly GCA_001517045.1 of Pseudotsuga menziesii. Classification (NCBI taxonomy): domain Eukaryota; kingdom Viridiplantae; phylum Streptophyta; class Pinopsida; order Pinales; family Pinaceae; genus Pseudotsuga; species Pseudotsuga menziesii. Next base: position 98,436 of record LPNX010386864.1, read on the forward strand.
TTATAGTGCTACAATGGAATAATTTGAGAGAGATTGAATGGATGACTAGGATATGATACCATGTGTTATTTGATGGGAATATCTTGTGACAAAAATAATTCTCAGAGAGATGTACATGAAAATATAGAAGAAAATAATATGTTATTACATTAGATAATGTAAAAAAAATTGGAATATATTCCATCATATATTAATCAAAGAGTAGTGTCCATATAGAATACATCTTCAATGGATAAAATCAAATTCCAGTGAGGAAATTTGAATGGACAAATGTGGTAATGTGGTAGTATTAGAATATACAAAAATCCTTCACCTAAGAAGGTACCAATCCCAACTGACACTCAAAGGTCACAAATTGACTAAGTTGGCCTAGTTGCATCATGAGTGACCAAAAAAAATCAAGAGGTTGATTTTTAGGAGAAAATAATGGAAGGGGGTTTAGGAAATAAAAATCAAACCTTTTAAGTTATCCTAGGGACACCTAGCTCTTTCTGATCTAGGAGAAAAGCAATGAAAAGTAAAAGAAAAATGAGGGAACAAAAGAGCACATGCTATCATTAAGGTGTATAGGTATGCACTCGTGGCCTAGGTAAAAGTTTAACCCCCCCCCCCCCCCCCCCCCCCCCCCCCC
>LPNX010386952.1:4365-80079 GCA_001517045.1 Pseudotsuga menziesii
GCAAAAAGAAACTCAACACTAGACACAATTAATGACTCAAAACTAGATGCAATACTAGGTCCAAAACTAAACGCACCAGTAGATGCAAAAGTGGACTCCTAACTAGACGTAAAATTGGACATTAAATTGAGCACAAAATATGGTGTATCGATGGACATAAAACTAGGTGTAACACCAGGTGCAAAGATGGAAGGAACACTTGGCGCAAATAAAAACTTAAAATGAGACACAATATTGGATACAAGATGGGACAAAACATTGAATGTAAAACTAGACGTAATATTGAATGCAAGATGGGATGCAACATTGGACACAAAACTAGATGCAATATTAGATACAAACATGGCTGCAAAACTAGGCACAACATTAGGCACAACACTGGGTGCAACATTGGGCTCAAACATAGATGAAAAAAAAGACATCAACCGAGATGCAACACTAGGTGCAAACCTAGATGCAAAATACGACGTAAAATGAGATGAAACATTAGGCACAAACATGGATACAAAAAAAGACGTAAAACAAGATACAAAATTAGATGCAAATGGGGATGCAACATTATAAGTAAAATTGGATGCAAAACTAGACGCAACATTGGGCCAAAAATTGGATGCAATCCTAAATGCAACGTTAGATGCAGAATTGGACACATAATTTAATGCAAAACATGGTGCAAAATTGGGTGCAAGACTCGATGAAAAACTAGGAGCAAAATAAGATGCAAAATTGGATGCAAAACTGAGTGTGAAACTGGGTGCAAACAAGGATGTAACAAAGGACACAAAAAAAGATGCAATAGAAGTTGCAAAATTGGGCGGAAATAAAGGCGTAACAAAAGATGAAAAAAATTGGGCACAAAAATGGACGCAAAAATGGATGTTAAAAAGGATGGAAAAAAAGATGCAATAGATGGCGTTTTACGAAAATGTACAATAGCGCCAAGTTTAGCGCCAAATTGTTCATCACAATTGGGAAAAAATTACACTAAAATCCGACACTAAATCCAATTTTTGTTGTAGTGTATGAAAAAGGACTAGCTCTGTGTGGATGCCACATCCATTATGAAAAAGGACTGGCTCTGTGAAGACACATCTAGTATGAAAAAGGACTAGCTCTGTGTAGCTGCCACATCCAGTATGAAAAAGGATTGGCTCTGTGAAGACACATATAGTATGAAAAAGGACTAGCTCTGTGTAGCTGCCACATCCAGTATGAAAAAGAACTGGCTCTGTGAAGACACATCTAGTATGAAAAAGGACTAGCTCTGTGTAGCTGCCACATCCAGTATGAAAAAGGACTAGCTCTATGAAGACACATCTAGTATGAAAAAGGGCTGGCTATGTGTAGCTGCCACATCTAGTATAAAAAAGGACTAGCTCTGTGAAGACTCATCCAGTATAAAAAAGGACTAGCTCTGTGTAGCTGCCACATCTAGTATGAAAAAGGACTAGCTCTATGAATACTCATCTAGTATGAAAAAGGACTAGCTCTATGAAGACTCATCCAGTATGAAAATGGACTAGCTCTATGAAGACTCATCCAGTATGAAAAAGGACTGTCTCTGTGTAGCTGCCACATCTAGTATGAAAAAGGACTAGCTCTATGAAGACTCATCCAGTATGAAAAAGGACTAGCTCTGTGTAGATGATACATCCAGTATGAAAAAGGACTGGCTCTGTAGATGTACATCCAGCATGAAAAAGGGATGGATCTGTAGAGACTCCTATGACGAGAAGAATCAAGAGATAGCACCCGTGATGATGACCCAGTGATGATGACCTAGTGATGATCCAGATCGAGTGATGATGATCCAGATCCAGTGATGATGATCCAGTAGTGATGATCCATATCCAGTGATGATCCATATCCAATGATGATGTCCAATGATGATCCAGATCAAGTAATGATCCAGATCCAGTGATGATGTCCAGTGATGATCCAAATTGAGTGATGATCCAGATCCAATGATGAATATGACTTGAAGATGAATATGACTTGAAGATGAAGATGACCTGAAGATGATGAGGACTCGATGATGATCCAGAAGATACAGAGAAGAATACTTGTGCTGAAAATTGTGTCGAAAGAATACCTTCCTAGTTAAGAGGGAGTGTTGATGTATATGTAACTTCAGAATGTATTTCACTTGTATTTCTTATATATTGTAACCCGATGTTTATTCTGGGATGTACTTGAGTCATGTCCTGCCCCGATGTTCCTATTGGGAATATCTATAATGTAAACAAGTCATGTCAAGTCATTGTGGGTAACCCTCCTATTGGTTAAGGGTTAAACTCCCCGCAGTTTCGGGGCGCTAGGGTTATTAAACTCTCCTAGTGAGGTGGTCATCTCTAGTAGGGTTTAGTCAAGTCAGGAATTAGTATAAATAGAGAGATGACCTCTCTATTTATCACACATCTCATACACACTCAAGTGTAGCACATAGTTTAGGAAGGAGAAGACACTGGGGCTAGATAGAAAGAAGGTTACTGCTGTCGGGAGGTCACTTACTGTTTTGGGTTCTACTTTTGGTGTTGATTCTATCTCTGAGGAAGTTGCGGGGTTTTCACCATTTATGGTTTCCCCGAAGATAAAAACTGTGTTCATTGTCTCTTGTGTTTGATTTTTGTGCTTTTTATTCTCTCAGTTAAAGATCCTAATGTATTGCTAGCTTAATGATAAAAAATATAACACGGCATTGGTATCTTTCATCTGTGTTAGTGCAGCAATTCATAGGCTTGGTACAATGTATTCCATGGGCACAACTACTTCTTGGCCATAAACTAAATGGAAAGGAGTGTATCCAGTTAGTTTTTTTATTTTGTTCTGTAAGCCCATAATACTACTGAGACTTTCTGGTCCCAGTCATCTCTGTGCACATTACAGACCTTGGTTAAGGCATTCTCCAGTATCTTGTTGAAAGCCTCAACAGTTCCATTTGTTTGAGGATGGTAAGGTGTTGTCTTCTTGTGCTGGATTTGGAATTATGTAGTCAATTCAACAATTAGACTATTTACAAAATGCGTACCTTGGTCGCTGATAAGGATCTTTGGGTAACCAAACCTTGTGAAGACATTTTCAAAAAGAAACTTCATCGCAGTTGTTGTGGTGCAATATTTCACAGGTGCTGCTTCTGCCCATCTTGTGAAGTAGTCTGTACCAGTTATAATATAGCGTGCACCAGTCTGTTTCCCTTGCAGAATAATAGGGCCGAAAAAATCCACTGCCCATTTATCAAAGGCCTGCAGTGTAATTTGTGGCGCAAGTGGCATTTCATCACATCGTGATGGTTTCCCTATTCTTTGATACTTATCACAGTCACGATAGTATTTCCTTGTATCCATATGTATAGTTGGCCACCAAAGTCCAGCTTGAAAAATCTTGCACATTGTTTCCTTCCCGGCATAGTGTCCTCCTAAGACACCCACATGCGCTTCAACCATTACCCAATGCCTTTCATGGTCAAAGACACATATGCACAGTATTTCATCTGGTCCCAACTTATACATTTTTCCTGTGATTAGTGTGTAGTCTACGGCCTTGACAACTAGTTGTTTCTTTTGCCATGTTGTATAATCTTCAGGTGCATATCCTGTATTCAATAATTGTATGATAGCATCAAATTCTTTATCGACAACGTCAATAGCAAATAGCTGTGCATCAGGTAGATTATCCTCTAAGTTGTTTGGTTCCTCGCCACTTTCAATGCACGACAAGTGGTTTGTCCCAACATTCAATTGGATTGGATTTACAACGACTTCAAAGTCAAATTATTGAAATAGGAGGAGCCACTGACAGATCTTACCCCCAACACTGGCTTATTAACCAGGTACTTCATCACAAAATGATCGGTGAACATTTTTAAGTGCCCACCCAGTAGATAATGTCTAAACTTTTGTAGTGCATAGACCATTGCAAGCCCTTCTCTTTCAGTTGTGGTATAGTTTTTCTCTGTCGTTGACAATTTCCTGCTTGCAAATGCAATTGGGTCGTCAATTACGCCCTCTCCTGGTTTTTTTAATACTATACCAAGTGCAATGAATATTAATATCAGCGTAGTGGCCATTTGTTCTTCAACTTATCTAGACTTCCTTGACAGGCTTCGTTCCACTTGAATTTCGCATCCTTCTTCAGCAACTTCTCCATTGGGGCAGTTATCTCCGCGTACCCTCTTATGAATTTTCGATAATATCCAGTATGTCCCAATGTGGATCTAAGTTGTGTGACCGATGTGGGTGGTGGCAGGTCCAGAATAATCGCCACCTTCATGGGATCGACCAGGATCCCATCACGACATACTACATGGCCCAACAGTACACCAAATGGTGCGCAAAATATGCATTTTCTCAAATTTAGCGCAATTTGATACTGGCGACACCTTCCCAGCATCATGCTCAAATTCTCAATATGGTCTCTCACCAGACCAAAGACCATCCAATCATCAAAATATACTTCAAGAAATCTATGGATAAAATATTTAAAAGCAGAAACTACTATTCGAGAGAAAATAGCAGGGGAATTTTTAAGGCCAAAGGGCATTACCGTGTATTGGTAGCATCCCCATTCTATTACAAAGGTTGTTTTGTGGTGGTCCTCTTGTGCAATTCTGACTTGATGGTAGCCCGAGAATCAGTCTGTGAATGAGTACATTTATTCTCCGCCAACGCTCTCCAAGACTTCATCTTTGAATGGTGTTGGGAATGGATCATGTAAGGAGGCATCGTTTAGCTTCCTAAGGTCGACACAGATCCTGACCTCACCTATAGACTTCTTGTCCTGAATCACTATAGGGATTATCCACTCCGACTCTTCAATAGGTTCAATGATTCTTGCTTCCAGAATGTGATCTAGTTTTTCTTTCACTTTTTCTTTATAGCACGAATTTAGTCTGTACGGGTGCTATTTTATCGGTCTTGCGTCAGGCTTAAGCGAAATTTTCATTTCGCCAAATCTCCTACTATCCCCTTCATTTTCCTGAAGTTAGTCGGGAATAGGTCTTGGAACTCATGTAATAGATTAGTGATTTTGGCTTTTGTCTCTGCATCCCAATAGTCTCCAATGTTAGCAAATTTTGGATTGTCCTCTGATCCAATGTTAACTTTCTTGATCTTTAGCAGCTTGATGAACTGCTCACTGGAAATGTTGCTTCCTTCTACTACGCGCGATCCTTCCGACTCTGGAATATTGATGTTGGTCAGATCATCCTCTGGATCTCTGGAGATGTTATCGCATGTCATCCAGTGCTGAACTGTCTCATAGCACTAGTGGGAATGTGCAGTGCAGGGTTGAGAATATGTAACCTCCAGCAGGATCTCCACAAATATCTTCTCCTTAATAACCTTCAGCGCAATGTCAACTATTGGTTGCTCATCTGTGAACTGGAACGTATATGTGAAATTCTACACAACCTTTTTCTCATTCTTTTGTTTCTTGGCGCAACTTCATAGATGTGTACCATCCTTTGGGTGCCATTTCAAGAGTGTGGATGAAGTGGTGAACCCACTCCTGGCGCGGGTAGTTCGAGAACGTTGTAGAACACTGTAGAACACTGCTCCAAGTGTTCAATAGGGTCTGATAACCCTATATATCTTTATATCACAGTTGCGACTTCATCTCTGAACCTTACTTCCAGTATTCATCTACACTGTGGCCATTCCATTATCGATATTTTGTGCGTACCCCACCATCTCGCGGGTGTATATTTTAGCGCAAAGTCTAGCGTAGATAGTCACTGCAGCTCTGTTACTAATTCTTCAAACTTGGTCAAGAACGTTTCCAAATTAGGAAATCCTTCATATGTAGGCAGCGACTGTGACAGAGTTCCCACTCGTCGGATAGACTTATTTATCCTGACACATCTCCTCATAGAGACTTCATGTAATCGGTTCTGCCAGTTCTCATGGGGCTCCCCTGAGTCTGATGTACATGAAATCGTGCATCTCCAGCTTAGGTTACCATCCATAGTAGGATTAATGTAATCCTTCCTAAGGGAAGTGATGTTATAGATGTTGTCAAGGTGATCACCTTGCCCTTCGTTGAACACCATTTCAACATATCTATGTCCTTCTAGTGGATCGAGGGGCGCAACTACCCTCATCTCATCATCTTCAAATTATATGATCCTTATTTTTAATTTTATAATGGTTTGATTTCCCATCTCCCAATCAATACCCAACAACGTGGGATATGGGTTAGTATCATCTACTATATTAATGACCTCGAAGTCCACAAAAGTGTGCAATCCTTCAATATCCACTTGGAACTGACTCAATCTACCAATGGGTAGGACCTTTGCTTGATTAGAAATCCTTAATTGAATTGGGGACCATTCTAGGGGTGGCTTTCCCATTATTTCCCATGTCTGGCGCATTAAACATTAGAGGAATTTTGGGGTCTAAAATGGGCCTCCTAAGGAAAATAATAAAATAATATTGATTAATTTTGGAGGAAGAAAGAAAAAAACTACTTTTTGTGTTCGTATTTTCGACATATCTCCCTGTGTTTTTACTCAAATTTCGATCGGGAGAGCTCGTTGGATGTGGAATCAAATTCCACATCCAACAAGCTCTTCCGATCGAAATTTGAGTAAAAACACAATGAGATATGTCGAAAATACGAACAAAAAAAGTAGTTTTTTTTAATGACAAATATGTCAATTCAACCATTATGGTTGACTTATTTTATTGAAATTCTATTGGTTCTTGAATTCCAACTCACAAAAACTTATTTTGGCACGTTTTCTTATAAGGCCCATTTTAGACCCCAAATTTCCTCTAATGATATTAACATCAGATCCCAGGTCGAGGATGATATAGTCCATGTCATAATCACCAATTTGCGCGGACATCCTGAGTTCGCGTCCTATTTTGAACTTTGTCTTGACACTGTTAACCTTCTTTCCTGGTGAGTCTTCCTCTGAAAGTGTCTCTATCAGTGCTTCCAACTCTGTAAGTGCATCCTTGTTCTAGATTAGCGCCAAACAACTTAACAGGAAAGGCTTGAGCTTACTAACCTTATCTGAACTCTTTCTTACAGTCTGTTGTATGAATATCTTCTAGAATCTCTCAAGAATATCCTTCACTTGGCCTGAGGTGGATGGTTGTTCCATTCCTACAAACTCTGGGTGTACATCCATGAATATGCACTTTTTCTCTTGAACATCAAGTGGTGCTTTCTTTTGTGTCAGCGGGTCGCACCTGTGGTTGTGCGTGTGCCGCAGGCTCTGTCTGTGTAGCTTGATATACACATGTCGCAGCACCTCCCCTTGTTACCACTGATACAGTTGGTTCCCATGGTTCTACGACTATCATATGTATGTTGGCATTAGCATTCAGTTTGGGAGCATTCAATGCAGGATTTGGTGTTGGGTTAGCTGCTCCAACTATCTGGGCTTGCCATTGAGCGATAAGTTGTGGACATTGCTCCACATTTTTCTCTTGTTTGCAATATGAGAAAGTCTTGGCAGGTTGAGTGCAATCTCTAGCATAGTGGCCCTACACTCCACAATTGGAACATACCACCGACCTTCTTCCTCAACTGAATCATCCTCCTCCTCAGCCCCTGCAATTTCCACCCCCCCTCAACTGAGGTTGAGGTGGTTGTAGCAGGTATTGCGGTTGTGCATACTGTTATTGATACAGGCTATACGGGGCCGTATTCTAAAACTATGGTGCCATCTGAAATTGCTGCATAGGCTAAAACTAATGCACATCCTAAAACTGAGGCATAGCCTGATACTGAGGTGCAGCTTGTTCAATATTTATTTTCTCCTCGGTCTTCATTAGATATGCATCTATCGTCTTCTCTCTCAGAAGTTGGTAGGACCTACAATATTTTTCATCATGGCCTACAGATCTACAAAATTTACAATACAAACTAGCTGGGGTACATACCGTCTTCTGCGGGAACATGCAATCTATGTCCTGGTGTCCTCTTGTATGGAATATGTTGCACCAGGGCATCCCCTGGGTACTCAATGGATTCAGTGTACCAGACGAGATGTAGTTCATGTAATCCAGACAGTCATCTTTGGTATGTCCATTGGTCCTGCATCGCGTACACCAAAGGTCTTCATGCACCTCTTTTCCTCTTTTTATGTCTTGGAGTTGAATTGTCAGGTTAGCCAATTGCAATTGAATCTATATCATTCTTTCGGTGCCATATCCAATAGGTGAATCCTCTAGCTTCATCGCCAACTCCATTGCCTCTGTTTTCATTGCAATATTGTATTGCATGAGTGGTCCTCTAATGTGTGGCAGTAGCGCGGCAATAAACCACTCTTTATGTTGCACGTCCGTCATCTGGAAGCTAACTTTGGCCATCAGTGTTTTGAACCACTGATCAAAGTCCCATACTGTCTCTGCTAGAGCCTACTTAATCTCCTTGATCTCGGTAATACATTGGGACTCAGATTGTGGCTTTCTGAATTTCGAGATCATTGCATGTCCAATCTCCTCAAGAGTCTTCTACAGTGTCCTGATTGGTGTGGCACAAAACTTCATGAACCAATCCAGCATGCAACCCCTCAGTTCGTGATCATTTGTGCCTTCTTTATATATGCATTATGGACTAAATGCACCATCCAAATAGATTCACAGAGGAACCAATGTTTTTCTGGGTCTTTCGTTCCATTCCCATTGAATGTGGGTAATCTAAAGTTTGTTCCCGCCATTAGGGTGGTGGTGGAGTTGTTCACTGGATTCGCTAGATTTACTGGTTTCACTGATGGGCTTCCTTGTACACCAGTCCTAACACTAGGACTACTAGTGTTCACAAGTGGTTTAGGTGAGGAACTTCTAGGTTTCACTTCAGGGGATCTTCCTAGAATGTCGTAGTCACGTCCCATTCTCAGCGATTTTGTCGACTCTCCTGATTCTGCTCTCTCATAAATTGGACTATACTCCTCCTCTTCATCACAGGACCCTTCATCTAGGTGTGACTCACATCCATATTCACCCTCCCTAGGCAGGATATAAGCTCTCCTGCCCCCTGCTACCTTCCTCCTCTTTGCTAACCCGAACCTCCTTCCGCTTCTTAAGAATCCAGTGTCCAACTCATCTTCTAAGATTCCTTGGAACATTTCTTCTTACTACCTTCCATATTACTCCTAAATTTTACACAGCATATCTCCTTCACAGACTGTGCGACTCAATCGCTGAGTTGTAAAATACCCTTTTCATAAAGGAGCATTTTAATCCACAGGCTTATAGACATAAGGTACCTTCCCAGAGGTCCTTGGAAAAAATGTCTCTCTGCCTCGCTATACGAGGTTATTGCTTCAACAGCAAACTCAGCAACATATCCTTCTAATATGCTATCAATCCAAAAATCAACAGCTCTAGAAATAGGGTTACTTACTTGTGCCACTTCTTATGTTAGTTGGTCAGTCCACTTAGCTACTCCTCTTCTCTAGAAGCTATTCTGTTAGGTTTCTAACTTCGACAACCATTCTTGCAATATAATGGGAAATTATGCAAAGAAAATCTCATGGATATTCAAGTATAGATGTCTCTATATCCAGTTCTCAGGGCTCAGCTGCGAACCCTCGCTTTCCCACAGTGCAAATATCAACGTCTTTGACTCCAACCAATCCTCGACTTCACTCTTGGTCAGGTGCCACAACATTTCCCTTGTTTTGATCAATAAGGTCCCAGCAACAGAACCATTTGTTGACCACTTTTCCTAACTCACACGACCCAGGTTCTGCACATCCCATCAACCCAACAAACACCCAAGATACTGGCCCGACAAAGAAAGCCCCGTCGGCAACGCCCACAGAGCAGGCGTAGTCTCACCCGAGATATCTCTTCGATGGGTAACCGCTGGAACTATGTTTCCATGACAATTTCGAGGGATTATAGTCCTTTGGCACACGGATAAGGAGCTCGACCAAGTCGCAAGGATGGAGTCATTTCTACCAAACTGTAGCGCTCACCGCACATATAACTTATTAACTACTAACGGCGTGACACATATTCGGCCTTAGTACTTTAACCTTAACGCAATATAAAGCAATAGGACATGACTTGCATCATAAACATAACATAACAAAAACATAAACAAGCATACGCATTCAATCATTGATACACAGGAGAATTCACGTGGAAACCCATCTGGGAAAAACCACAAGGCGCTCTTCATCTGGCATGAGAAATATATGGCTCCTTCAGCCTGCATTTAACTGCAAACTGTCTTAGATCTAGCTTTATGTTCAAACTCTTTCTTGCTCTCATGCTCTCTGTCTTATTTATCCTAATCTACTGGTACCATCTACTGATCCACACATGGCCTGGATCGACTCCTCTAGCGTCTACACCTCTCTAGCAGAGCTTCTCTTCTACTGTACTAACCTCAATTGCATCCTGCAAACTTCCTACTAATATACCACTCAAAGCTCTCCTCTTCGCTTTGCTCTCTTCGATATCTCTCCTCTACTAACCCTTCAAAAGCAACTAAAAGTAAACAACAACTAACCATTCTCAGAAAACCAACTAAAAATCAATCCACGACCAACCCTCTAACTATTGAATCCCTCCTATTTATACTATTTTACATGACCACGTAGGGTCGACTGCATATAGGCAGTCTATTAATTGTCACCATCAGCCGCCCCTTAGGCTACAGCTGTGGTGATCATGACTTGACACAAGGCACTAACAGCCTTACTTACAGCATGTGTTCACTCATGTGGCATCCGCCGCCTTAAGACAACTTTAGCACCCACGATTGTCGTGTCGCTTTCAGTCATTATGCTACACTTGTGCTATTGTTTTACCCTACAACATATTCCTTCCCGCGCAGTTCCCCTTTTCCATGCAAGTGACCTCTTTTGCACCTATTCCTTCTTCTGCGTGGCATTCTTGGCCCACGCAGATTCCTTCTATACCCGCCGCGCACTTCCTTTTCCTTGCTTGCGCTTGCGTGGTGACTTTATTCTTGCACATTTATTTATGTGCGCTTATTCCTTACGTTCTTTCCCTAGGCCCAACAGGAAGGAAAAACCTAGGATGAACTTGAGCTGAATCCAAAAATACAGACAAGGGTACGAGCTCGGTTGGAGCCAATGGAAACCATACATGTGATGGCATCTCTGTAAGTCAGGTCATTAGTGCCTCTCATTAGGTGTTGCAAGAATAAGAAATAAAAGTTGTTGTTTGGATATATAAAGTCAGTTGAGAAAGCGACAGAAAATGAGTCTGTATTGAGTCGGTATTGAGTCTGTAATGAGTTTTTATTGAGTCTGTATCAAGTATGTATGGAATTTATCGAGTCTGTAATGGGTATATAAAAGAAGGAACACAAGCTGTATGTGGGTTAGACATTCTCCTAATGGTCAGTCTTTACAGTTAGCTCTAAATTGTTAGACTCTCGTTGGCTAAAACTGTGAGCTCCTGGTTGGTGGCTCTGTATTACTGAGTGCATTAGAGTAAACGATCTGTAACTAAGTGCGTAGAAGAGTAGGAAAGGTCAAGTCGATCCAGGTTGTGTGTGGATCACTAGTAGAGTAAAGTAGGAAGAGAACAGAGAGAATATTAGAGAGCATGAGAGGGAGGAAGAGTATGTAAAGGTAGAGAATAATATCTTAAGTAGAGTCTGCATATTAGTGTGTAGACGAAAGGTGCATCTATTTCCTCATTCCAGATGAAGAGCACCTTGTGGTCTTTTCCCGGATGGGTTTCCACGTCATATTATGAGTATATGTGTGAATGTTAAATGTGTCTAAGATATATGTGTAAATGTTGTATTGAATGAATGATTGTAGATTTTCTTACAAATGAATATATGTATGATGGTTGCATTGTATTAACAGGATATGGTTATGTTGCATGTATGTTGTTTATTTAATGAGTTGCATAAGAGAAGTTGGGTCGCATCCTAGATTTTGAAGCATAGTGAACACAAATAATCCACCCTCGGAATTCGTTGAGAGCCTTGGTACAGATCCAAGGTACTAGGCATCCTCCCACCCAACTGTAGAAATGTGGTTCTAGCAATCACCCATCCTATGAGAGATATCTCAGGTGAGACAACATCTGTGTCGCAGTTGCTGCCAACTGAGCTCTACTCTGTTGGACCGATATCTTGGGCTTTGTTGTGCTAAGCAGAAGGAACTGATCCTAGGTCAGGATCCATAGAAAAGGGATGGAAATCCAACATATGTTGTACTTGTATTAGAGAAAAAAACAAAGACAACAAATCCATGACAAAGCTTGTGTAATTTATCAAGTTGTTTATGAAAATGAAAACTTGAACAAATATAGAAAACAAATGATATTTTTCTTACAAAGTAGTGGGAGTGGAACAATGTGAGATGCATGGAGTTTATGAAGAAATATGGTGATGGTGACAATGAGCATGGAGACGATGAAGCATAATGATGATGATGGACAAGGATCTGATGGTGTACTTAGATGAGAGCAAAAGACAAATACAAAAAATCATTTTAGGAATCTGAAAGAGGTTTTTCTGAATAATGTAACTAGATACAAACCTACGGTTTTACTTTTAATTATTAGCAAATGGATATAATAGGACATGCATTTCACTAAGAATCCCATAGGTTGTACTTTGAGCATACGGTCTTCGAAAAACTACCATCTTGGTGGATTCATTGTGGGAAATCAACCCATCATTTTAGGAAACTGAAATAGGTTTTTGTGAGCAATGTTATTAGATTCGGGCCTATGTTTTTACATCAATTATTGACTAATTGATAGAATGGAGCATGCATTTTACTAGGAATTTCATAGATTGATTCTTGGAATAAGTTGTTCAAATTCTGCCATCTTGGTAGATTCATTACGGGAAAATAACCCATCATTTTAGGAAACTAAAAGAGGTTTTGTGAAAAAAGTAAATCGCTTAGGGATTGTGGTTTTACTTTCAATTATTAACCAATGTTAAGATTGTGGCATGCATTTTACTAAGTATTTCATAGCTTCACTCTAGGCATAAATTGGTAAAAAAAACTAACATATTGGCATATTCGTTAGGGGCAAACGACCCATCATTTTAGGAAAATGAAAGATGTTTTTTGTGAAAATTGTAACTAGCTTCGAGCTTGTGTTATTTGTTAAATTTAGTGAACCATGGATCTTCAGGCCTGAATGAAAGAAATTTGAAAGGAAGGTTGCAGAAGAATTAACAATTCAATGTAATTTGATCAATGGATTCATGGCAGAAATTTCACACACATGAGACAAGAATTGGTCAGAATATCATTACATTAATTATCCTTGATGTCACTACATTACAATATCCATACAATATGAATAATTTGAATGCCTTTTGTAGGATTCAAATTCACCAACTCAAGCTAACTCATGCGTTAACTCAGTGTGAGAAAAATCAACATTGGAGATCACTAGTGCAACTCCGGATAACGAAATCAGTCTACAATCAGTTAACTAATGAGGGTAGGTGAACAAAGGCACCCACACTCCCTTAAATCATCCAAATTGGCACTAGGCTAACTGATAGTGATCCAACTAATTGTAACTAGGGAATAACTGAACATAACTGAATACCTACCAAGGTCAACTGAAGGAGACTAATGGTGGCACTCAGTGTGGGTTCCTAAATTATAGGGATTGGTCCCTAGGCACCTAAACTCATGCATGAAGGTGCATTAAATGGTAGGTGGTTCCTAGATGTGTCCCCCATACACTAGTGAAGTGATGATGACCTCCTAAGTTAGTAAAATGGACCAAATAGACTATGTGGGAAAAGGGAGGATTACTTAATCCTAATAGTCTTACTTTCAGTTATTGACCAATGGAGAGAATGTGGCATGCATTTTACTAGGTAGTTCATAGCTTCACTTTGGGCATAAAGTGTTCGAAAAATTTCCATCCTTGTAAATTCACTACAGGAAAATGACCCGTCATTTTAGGAAACTAAAAGAGGATTTTGTGAACAATATAACTAGCTTTGGGATTATGTATTACTTTCAATTATTAACCAATGGAAAAACTGGGATGTTCATTTTACTAAGCAGTCCATAACTTGAATTTGAGCATAAGTTGTTCTAAAAACTACCATCTTGGTAGATTCATTGTGGGAAAATGACCCATCATTTTAGGAAACTGAAATAACTTTTGTGAATGATGTAACTAGATTCTGGATTGTGGTATTTCTTTCAATTATTAACCAATGTAGAGACTCGGATGTACATTTTAATAGGAAGTTCATGGCTTGATTCTGGGCAGAAGGTGTTTAACAAACTACCATCTTGCCATATTCATTTCAGGAAAATAACTGATGATTATAGGAAAATGAAAGAGGTTTTTGTGAAAATTTGTAAATGGTATTCCTTTAAATTATTGTCCAATGGACAGACTCATGTATGCATTTTACTATGCAATTCATAGCTTGAATCTGGGCATAAGTTGTTTGAAAATTTCCATCTTAGAAGATTCATTATGGGAAAACAGCCCATCATTGTAGGAAACTACAAGAATTTTTTGTGAACAATGCAATTACCTTCATGCACATGTTATATTACTTTCAATTATTAACCAGTGGAAATACTGGGGCATGAATTTTACTAGGTAGTTCATAACTCTATTGTGAGCATAAGTTTTTCGAAAAACTACCATCTTGGTAGATTCATTACAAGCAAATGATGTTAGTTTTCAACATTAAGCTAGAATTATTAGGATCTTTAACTGAGAGAATAACAAGTACAGCAATCAAACACATGAGACAATGAACACAGTGTTTTTCCTCAGGGAAACCATAAATGGAGAAAACCCTGCAACTTCCTCAAAGATAGAATGAGCACCAAAATAGTAAAATCCCAAAATAGTAAGTGATCTTCGGACACCAGTAACCTTCTTCTTATCTAGCCCCAGTGTCTTCTCCTTCCTCAACTATGTGCTACACTTGAGTGTGTATGAGTTGTGTGATAAATAGAGACTCCAGTTCTCTATTTACACTAATCCTGACATGACTAAAACCCTACCATGGCTGACCTCTACTAGGAGAGTATAATAACCCTAGTGCCCCGAAACTACGGGGACTTTAACCCTTAGACAATTGGAGGGTTACCCACAATGACTTGAAATGACTTGTTTACATTATTGATCCTCCCGATTGGAACATCAAGGCATGACAACATGACTCAATTACATTATAGATACATCCTGGAATAAACATTGGGTTACAATACATAAGATACATAGATGAATACATTTTGAAGTTACAAATACATCAACACTCCCTCTTAACTAGGAAGGTATTCTTTCGACGCAATTTTTAGTACTGGTCTTCTTCTCTGTATCAGCTGGATCTTCTCATCATCTGCATCTCAAGTCTTCTAAGTCTTTAAGTCATCTTCATCTTCAATCCATCTTCATATTTGGATCTGGATCATCTCTAGATCTGGATCATCATGGGACATCATCACTGGATCTGGACCATCACTCGATCTAGATCATCACTGGGCATCATCACTGGATCTGGATCATCACTCGATCTGGATCATCACTACTAGATCATCATCACTGGATCTGGATCGTAACTCGATATGGATCATCACTGGTCATCATCACTAGATATGGAACATCATGAGTGCTATCTCATGATTCTTCTCATCATAGGAAGTTCTACAGAGCTAGCCCTTTTTCATGTTGGTTGTAGGCCTAGCCTCCATGTAGGTCTTCTTCAGCACTTATATCTGATCAACACATGATCGAAGAAAGGCTCATCATTTCTATCTGATCAACACACGATCAAAGATAGATACTACACTTATATCTAATCAACACATGATAGAAGAAAGGCATGCCTAGCGCTTACATCTAACCTACTTGTCAGAAAGGAATGCCTAGCACTCACATCTGATCATGTAGGAACCAATCCTATAATCATATCAACAAGGCCCAACAATTACATCTGATCAACACATGATCGAAGAAAGGCTCAACATTTCTATCTAATCAACACATGATCGAAGATAGATACTGCACTTACATCTGATCAACACATGATAGAAGAAAGGCACTGCACTTACATCTGATCAACACATGATTGAAGAAAGGCACAGCACTTATATCTGATCAACACATGATCAAAGAAAGGCTCAGTACTTATATCTAATCAACACATGATCAAAGAAAGGCTCTACATTACATTCATCCAGGCTGGAACACATCCTACCACAATGATGAAAGGGCTTGCACTCATATCTGATCATGAGGGAACACATCCCAGCAATCATATCAGAATGCCCCCTAGTCCTCGACTGAGCTACCTGGTCACTGACCAGGTGCCTCCATTCTCTTAGAGAATGGTAGTTGCCCTTACATTTGTCCTACTCGACATAATGGCCAACACTCACATCTGACATGGGAGGAACTTAATCCTTTAACCATGACAGAATAGTTCATCTCTTACATCTGATCAAGTGGGAACACTGTTATAGCTGATTCACCACTCCAGGTGAATCACACTTTGTATGGCCTTCCCCTGTCCCGCTGCAGACTCCTTAGACCCCATGGACCATTTTTTGTCCTTTGATGTTTTCTTGACCATCCCTAAAAACATGTGAAAAATGATACACGCGACTTTTAAACTTATAAGCGTGTATATACGCGGGTTTGATCACTAAAAATGCATACATCGGGATGTGTGCAAAATCCAAATCCTTTTGGATTTTTCCTTGACATGGATCCGACTCATTTGACTCCTATCCTTCCCTATGCCTTGAGATCGCTCGGATTTGACCTTTCATTACCCCTTTGAAAAGCTATATAAGGAACCCCTTGGTACATTGAAGGCATAAGACAGAATTGAGAGAAAAGAAACTATAGTCCATTGTTGCCAGAACTTGTGCTTGAGTCTGCATCCCTTTGTCCCTTGGATCACTTTTGTGTTCTTCCCAAGCTTTCCTTTTGCTTGTGAGCTTGCTATCTAGAGATGGAGGATTGAAGTGGTGGAGGCCCAAGTGGGGGATTCAGTTTCTCTGGTTCGCAGACGTGCCGACAGAGGTTGTATCTTGTAATATTTGATTTATATTAATAGAAATATCTTTTCCTGTCCAATAATGTGTGTTTGAATGAATATTTTATCCATTGGATTATGTCAAATGCTTATACATTATTGATTATATATGTTAGAATAGATCTAACACCATGATATATAGAATGCTTGTATTGTTTACTAGTTGTTGAGGAAGTAATCTATCAATTCAAGCTGAAGTTGGAAAGCTCAACGGGGATCTACTTCAACCATCCGGAATAAGGTACGAGGTCTGATCATTTAGTGTTAGACATTTAATTTCTATTGCATATTGGAAAGGATTGATTTCTGGAGTCAAGTTGTCTATTGTGGTACCCCAAGCCATAGGAATTTCTCTCCGTAACAGAATTGGCGACTCCGCTGGGGATTTCCTAGTAGTTGTCCTTTGGGGGTTTTTTTATCGGCATTCAATGAATTTGAATTGCTCTTTCTCTCTTGTTTCTGTGTCGGGT
Organism: Pseudotsuga menziesii; assembly: GCA_001517045.1. Lineage (NCBI taxonomy): Eukaryota > Viridiplantae > Streptophyta > Pinopsida > Pinales > Pinaceae > Pseudotsuga > Pseudotsuga menziesii. Next base: position 21,837 of record LPNX010386952.1, read on the forward strand.
CTGGGGGCATTTTTTCCTGGTAGTGTCTAATCAGTGTGAATTTTGTCTCAGCCTCTCTATTTGCCTTGATTTTATGCACCTTTCTTCCTGTACGCGAGTTTTGAACTCACAGTCGCGTATACATGCGGGTTTCTATTCGATTTCCGTGTATACACGTGGGTTTACTACGAACAGTCATGTATGCCCTTAATTTTTCCTTTTTGGAGAATTTAAATGGTTTTTGGGTGAAGTTTGATGTTTGCTGAGTCTCCTTTAGCACTGCCTGAGTCTGTTTATACCTCTGTTCCTGACCAGAAACGTTTTTTTTAGGCTAAATTTTTTTTTTTTAAGAAGGTTCTTGTCATGGCATTTTCAATTTTTTGTTTGAGATTAATGCATTAGAGTTCTTTTACCTTAGTGCTTTGCTCTAGTGTTGTTTGTGTGTGCTTGCAGAGTCTAGGGGTCATAGAATCATTCTTTTGATTTTTGCATCTCATTTTATTTCAAAAAATCCAAAAACATTTGCTTATCATCATGCATTGCATTTTGCATTTTTGCATTATACTTGCACTAGATTTGCTTTGGAGTATTAGTTAGGACTTCATATAGGAAAGCTTGCATTCATCATTTGAAGAAAAATTGTGCATTTCATGTAGTAGCATACCCTGTTTTCATGGACACAATGCATTTGCATTGATTGTTAGGTGTTCATTTTACTTCATGTTGTGTCGTAATACCATTAGTTGCACGACCATATCCCTCTTTTGAGTAATGAAGCCAATTAAAATCAACGCTAAATTAAAATGAACTACACTCTTTTATTTTATAGGGTGCACCAACAAGCTTAGATTTTAGGATCTTGGAATAGTTCATTGTAAGTAAATTCTCCAAGATCACTAAACAACAACATGTATGTGTCTGTCTAGGTGAGTGTGTGAAATCCTTGGTATAACCAGTGTTTCTCAGGATCCTCCTCTCAAAAGGAAGTTAAGCACAAGGCAGTGTGAGCGGTTATTGATTGGGATGACCCCTAGTCATAACTAAGTAGCACCAGAGATATTTCCAGGATTGTATTCGTATCTGGGGGCTCTTTCAAGAGTTTCAGGCTTTGCTACCATGCCCATATGGTCAATCCCACCTATGACTGTCCGCCTGAGCATTGATTATATTGAGGTGACCTTAGTGGCCTTACCTAGGATATCGAGGGGGTACTTTGCAGGGGTTATTCTACGGGTGTCCCGGACAGGTTGGGGTTGGACAGCACAGTCGCTTTACGCGTTGAAGCTGAGGGCCACAATAATTGGTTACATACCTCTGCTTGTTATGTATGGGATTCTAAAGCCTCTCCTAGGCGAGACATACCTGCTTCATTCGGGAGCTCACTTATCCATCCCTTGTTTGCTTACATTTGGCTTTAGATTTTATTAGTGATTTCTCTGTGCACGATAGTTGTCCTAGGGTTTACGTAAATAGAGAGTCTTTTCTATTTTTTGAGTCATTGTGGATTCGGGTGCGGCTCCTTGACGTTCCCATCGTTTAGTAGGACTTCCACCTTCTACTTCTCCTCCTCCTTTGGGAGAGAGACCTAGACAGTCCAGGAAGACTATTTCACACATTGATTCACACACCATGGGAGACCATTTAGAAGGTATTCCTGAACCACCTTCTCCCATTTGTGTAGACGATGGGGAGTTTACTCCTACTTACGATCCTTCACCAGACTTGGCTAAGTTAGGTCCTGTGATTTCTAAGATAAGAACCATGCACGATAGACCTACTCACTCTAGGGTTGATTCCCCATTGATGCGTTACCGGTATGGAATGTCGGAGGACGATGAGACTCATTTTGAAACCGCCATCACTAGCTATGGTAGTTATGGTATGTATGGTTTTCCTACACATGATTTGGCATTTCATGTTGAATCTGACTTCAAGCCTAACACTATGCCTGGGGGCACTCTCATTCCTTACCATGCGGAGAGGTTTGGGAGCACTAGTCACATTGCACCTTCCATCCCGATGGTGGAAGTTACATCACATATCCCTCCTAGGTCTAGGGTTAGTGATCTGATTAGGATACCAGATCCGAGGCAAGTGACAATAGGGAATAGCACGTACATTATTACTTAGATTCCTTCATCCTCTGTCCCTAGTTCTTCAAATGTTCATCCTCCACCTTATTCACGTGGTCCTTCGAGTCGGCACATGGCTACGACTCAGGTCCATACTGCGGTTACTAGACCTATTGTGTCTCAAGTTTACATACCGCCCATTGCTTCGGGAGGTTATGTTCATACTTCTAGAGGTCATGTTACTACTTTCGGGGCATATATCCCTACTTCCGGTATGTATATTCCTACTTTCGGAGCGTATCTTCCTACCTATGGAGTGTCTCATGGGGCATCGCATGCAATGACTTATGGACCCTATTATGGGACGCAGTATGGACAGGGTTCTTCACCTTATGGGTGCGGGTATCAACAACCTCCTTACTCTCCTAATTATGGCTTTGTAGCTCCTACTAGTCAAGGTCCACCACACTATGGTGCTTCCACGCCACCCTATACGGGTCATACGAGAGGAGGTCACTATGGCCAAGGCCATGGTGGTAATCAGACCTATATGAATCAGGGAGTGGTCCATCAACCTCATCATCCTAGGCTCCCTTTCCTCATGACTCTCAATCTTCCTGACTTGTCGAGATTGAAGAACGATCCTGTAGCTCACGACCTGGCTTGGTCGGAAATCCCTACCAAGCTTCCTTTGGACATAACTAAGTTCGAGGGAAAACCGGGAGAGGATCTGAGCAAACACGTTACTACGTTTCACCTATGGTGCTCTTCGAATTCCTTACATCAGGACTCAATCCGTTTGAGACTATTTCAATGCACCCTTACAGGGCCTACCGGGAAATGGTATATAGAGTTACCTAGGGGAGCTTTCGCTTTGTTCGACGACCTTGCGATGAATTTTCTTAATCACTTCCAGCTACCAGTGTGTTATGACGTTGGTACTGAACTCTTGTCAACATTTCGACAAGATAAAGCCACACATATATCTGATCATATTCAAGAGTGGCATAGACGGAAGAGGTTAATTAAATCCTTTATACCGCTGGAGTTCCTCCTCGAGTGGTTCCTCAAGTCATTATTGCCATATATAGCAAAGGATGTTTCCACATCCGAAGTGCAGAATGAGGAACAAGCGATTTTTAGGGCACAGGAACTGGACTTGATCTATGCTCAGTTCGGTTTGTTATATGAGATTATTCCCAATGCTCCGCATTCCAGTTTCGACCCCAAAGTCAAACCTGGACCACATGCCGATGGCATTGTGGGTTGTGCAAGTGAGAAACCTGTGGATTCGGTTGCAAAACAAGTTAGTCAATTGTTAATCGACCAATCTACTTCGGGACAAGATACGGCTTCGTCTCAACCTGCCCAAACGGCGAATGTACTTTTTGTGCAATCGTCGGACCGGAAGGGTAACCAGCAGCCCGGACGGAATAGAAAAAAGGGTAAAAATAATCGTAAGGGTGGGAATAAGAATGAGAATGCTAATAGTAATGACAAGAACAGCCAGAATGCTGGGGTGGACAAGCAAGCTAAATGTAAGGTTAATTTTCCTTGCAAGTTATGTAAGGACGATCACCTCACTTACTTGTGCCCTCGTATTGAGGAAGCTTCGAGATTCTTGGCACAAGGCCTAGCTGTACTAACTAACCCTTTACCACACAATCAAAATATGAACTCGAAGTCCCATGACCAGTCTGGTGGTGATCAAGATCCACCGGAGAGTAGTGGTCGTGGGTGCATTAACATGGTCCGTGCTACGAAAGTTGTGACCCGTGCGAAAGATTATGGTTCGTCACAACCCAGCCCAGGCAAAGATCCTGATCCACCAGGGTCCCCTTTGCATATTGAGAAACATATAGATAAACCTGAGACTACACCTCGCATTCCTAAGGGAGTCTTTAAGTGTTCAGGGCATAATCCAAATGCCCGAACCGCCCAGAACTATTCAGTTGTCGAGGATTTGGGCCACACTCCTTGTGCGATGTCTGCATTGGAAGTGCTTCAGAGTTGTCCTTCGCAAAGGAAGGCATTGCTTTCTTCCCTTGGTGTGAATGATGATGATTCTTCCTCTGTGATCAAATTTGAAACCATAGGACTTCATCCTTGCTTGCCCTACTATGTGTCTCTTTTGATTCACATAGAATGTCTTAATATGATCATCAAGCGCACTGTGATTGATGAAGGCGCTGCTGCTTCTGTGATGTCTTTATCCTGTTGGAAGGGGTTGGGTTCCCCTGAGCTGTCTAAATCAGCGACTATGTTAACTGCATTCAATGGGAGATATTTTAGGCCACACGGCATCCTTCCTTCCCTTAAAGTCCGTTTGGGAGGGAAGATCGTTGCGATAGAGGTCGAGGTGGTTGATGCGCCCCTTGACTACAATCTCTTGCTGGGTAGGAACTGGATGTACAATATGCAAGCCATTTCTTCTTCCCTGTTCCACATTGTATGCTTTCCACATAATGGGAAGATCATAACGATTAATCAAATGACATTGAAGAATCAGTCTGTTACCGCATCTTCGGGAGCTTCGAACCCGATCGTTGAGCACTCTCATCCGGCAACTGGGAGTGTGGCTGTAGGCATGTACCCATCCCCCATGGGAAGCTTTAGTTTTCCTGCATCGATCCTTATGATAGGATCTAGTTTCGATGAGGCTTCAACATCTACGAGATTGGTGTCTTTTCACACGAGTCATATGGAAGATCCTTGGATTCTTCCTACAACGAGTACTTCGAGTGATCCCATCGTGACGGACGTGCCATTTCCTGTAGCTATGATAGCTTATCAATCTAATCTCAAGTGTGTTGCAAAGCCTAGTCCTTCCTCTTCGCGGACGGAGGAGAAGGACCCTTATGTGCTGTCGGCATGGGTAGTACAGTCTTCTCACGCACACGACTGCCTTGATACGGTTTTCCCTTTAGATGAAGCAATTATTGAGCCTCTGTTAGGAGTTGAGCCACCATGGGAGGAACTCCATCATAGATCGTACTTTCTTACAGAGCTTGACCACTTGGAGCATGAGGATTTTAGGGCGGTTCTTAGTCAAAGAGTTGGTAGTCCTATGGTTCCATTAATCTCTCATGGTCTGATGGCTGATGGAAACATGGCGAACATATCTTCAATGATTCCTATCAACATCTCTCGCAATCCTGGCATGATAGAGAATGTCTATATTGGGGCAAAATGTTCCCATGCTGAGATTCTTGAATACACCGAGCTATTTAAGGAATTCCATGATATTTTTGCTTGGTCTTATGACGAGATGCTAGGTATTGACCCTCGTATTGTCGAGCACGAGATTAAGACTTACCCCAATGCTAAGCCTGTTCGACAACGTTTACGTGCAGTGAATCCTAGGAAAGCACCCGCGATTAAGGCAGAGACAGAGAAGCTGTTGAAAGTCGGTTTCATCTATCCCATTCCCTTGATGAAGTGGTTTTCAAACCCTGTTCTAGTGGATAAGAAGCAGGGAGTGATTCGCATATGTACTGATTTCTGCGATTTGAATCGTGTCTATCCTAAGGAAAATTTCCCCACACCATTTATTGATCATATTTTGGATGAGTGTGCAGGTAGCGAGGTGTTCTCCTTCATGGACGGATTTTTTGGATATAATCAGATAAAAATTAAACCGAAGGACCAACGTAAGACTGCATTTTTTGTCCTTGGGGAACATTTGCATATTGAAAAATTCCTTTCGGCCTTAAAAATGCCGGAGCTACATTTCAGCGGGAAATGACCTTGATCTTCCATTATCTCAAGTCAATTATCGAAGTATTTTTGGATGACCTTGCTGCTCATTCTCGTATGAGAATGCGTCATCCCTATCACTTGATATTGGTATTCGAAAGATGCTGGCACTATTCGGTTAGATTAAATCCTCATAAGTGCATATTTTGTGTGAAGTCAGGGTGTTTGTTAGGATTCATCATTTCTAAAGAGGGTATAAGAGTTGACCCTTTGAAGGTTGAGGAAATACTTTAGTTGTCTCCCCCGAAGAATATTCATCATCTTCAGTGTTTGCAAGGCGTGGAAAACTTCTTACGAAGATTTGTTGTCAACTTCGCCAATTTGACTAGAGGCTTCATGCGTCTCTTGAAGAAGGACACCCCCTTTTATTAGGATGAGCGAGCCCAAGAGTCCTTTGATGCACTCAAATGAGCCCTAGCATCAGCCCCGGTGATTAGTCCCTTGGACTATAGCCATGATTTTCTATTATATGTGGCTGCGTCATTAGAGACGATTAGTATGGTTTTGGTTCAAGAGGATGAGAAGCTCCAGGAGCATGTCATATATTATTTGAGCTGGAACCTTATTGACGTAGAGATTCATTATTCTCATGTCAAGAAGCTTACTTTAGCTATCGTACATGCGGTTCAGTGGTTGAGACATTATATTCTCCTTCACCAGACCTTGGTTGTAGCCCATGTCAATCTGTTTCAATTCATCCTCACCCGAAGGATGATTGGGGGAAAATATAATAAATGGATTGTCATTCTGCAAGAATTTGATCTCGAGTTTGTTTCGGCAAAATCGAATAAGTCTTTAATTTTTGCAAAGCTTATATTGGATTTCCCGAGCGAGGCCGAGGAGTTGGTTTGTGAAGATACGTTTGTCGATGAACACATCTTCTTAATTTCAATGTTAGACCCATGGTATGGGGATATCATAATATATTTACAAACATTGAATACCCCTACTCACCTCTCACGAGATGAACGATGACGATTACGTCACGTCTCTAAGAACTACCTCATAGTGGATAACACTTTGTACCGTCGTGGGGTAGATTCCATTTTACGACGTTCTTTAACTCATGAAGAGGCTGAGGTGGTGCTGAATGATTGCCACGGAGGGGTGTGTGGTGGTCATTTATCTGGGCTTTCTACAGCTCAAAATATTTTAAGAGCGGGTTATTTATGGCCTTCGATCTTTAAGGATTGTGTTGATGCAGTCAAGAGGTGCCACCCTTGCCAGGTGTTCACACGTAATATGCACTCAAAACCTGCCCCGTTACATCCCATTATCACCGCCGGTCCCTTCACTAAGTGGGGGCTTGATTTTATGGATTGCAACCCAGCTTTGGCTGGGGGGCACCATCATATTATAGTGGCTATTGATTACTTCACAAAATGGGCTGAGGCTATGCCTACAGTAAAATCCGACGGTGAGATAGTCGCTCACTTTGTATTCAACCAAATTATTACTCGGTTCGGGATTCTGAAAGAGCTTGTCACTGACCATGGCTCACACTTTCAAAACCATATGATGGAAGAGTTCGCATCGAAGTTAGGGTATAAGCAAGAGAATTCCTCTTCTTACTACCCTCAAGTGAATAGACAGGTAGAGGCAGTAAATAAATCACTCAAATCCATTCTCCAACGAACCATTGCACAAAGCAAGAACAATTGGCACATCATGTTATATCCTGCTTTGTGGGCATATTGACCCGTTGTTAATATTGCCATTGGTTTTTCTCCATATCAACTTGTACATGGAGTGGAGTCGATATTTCCAGTTGAATGCAAGATTCCTTCTTTGAAGCTAGTTGTAGAACTCTTGCCGGACACTTCACCATTGGAGGAGCGTTTGGTTCACCTTAAGCAACTTGATGAGCAGCGTCGGGATGCCTTGGTGGCTCTAGAAGTCAATAAATGATGCGTAAAGACCCAGTACGATAAGTCTATCCGTCCAAGAAGGTTTAGTGAAGGAGACTTGGTCCTTTTGTGGGGTCAACCAAAAGAACCCTTGGGGGAAGGGAAATTTAATCCTATGTGGTGTGGTCCTTACATGGTCAAGCGTGTGTTAGAGAAGGGTGCATATGAGTTAGTGGATTACGAAGGAACGGCCTTGGCGGAGCCTAGAAATGGGCTCTATCTCAAGAAATACTATGCATGATCTTCAGCCAAGGCTGCTTATTGTATATTATTGTACAGCTTTGCATAGTTAGGTCTTTTTCTTATTGTGATCGGGTTTGTTATTAGTTTCTGTTTCTTTTGGCAGATGTCAATGGAATCTTCCACCTACATAGGATTTTTGGATGGTGCAAGCCGTCACACTCAACACTTAGCCTCTACTGCTTGGGTGATTTATACTCCTATGGGTCAGGTACTGTCTTCAGGAGGCGTATGTTTACAACCATATTCCAACAATGTTTCTGAATACAGTGCCATTATCGAGCTTCTACGGGATGCCATTTCACATGGCGTTCTCTCTCTTGAGGTATGTCTTGATTCGGAGTTAGTAGTGTCATAGCTCAATGGTTTGTACCATGTTAGAGATATGACATTATTGAGAAGATTCTTACATGTGAGATTGTTAGAACAGCAATTTGACAATATAACATATATACATATTCCAAGAAATAATAATCAAGTTGCTGACTCATATGCAAACTACGTGTTAGATTGGAATTTATTTCATTCACAATAAATTAATCACAAGCACAATTTTTACACATGTAAATAAATAAACCGATCACCATAAAACTTTTTATATACATTCAAAATGTGATAATACATAGTGTCATGATACAAAATTGGGGCTTTCGAGCCACCAACATATAATACACGGTAGTACAAAATGTATACACTCCCAGGTGTCTAATCCTGTGGAGGAGGAGGATGGTTGTGATCATGGAAGGTCACTACGGCTCTAGCTAGCCATTGGAATAATCTCACCCATGCGCCTGGTACACCCACCACCTGTCGCTGCATAGCCTCAAGCAAGTCCTCGACTTGCACCATGGGAACCCTATGTGCCAGTCTCACAAAATTGGTATGAATGCTCTACAGCATCCACACCCGTGATGTCATCTCCTCTTCCCCTCCGTCTATGACAAGGGAAGCCCTCTGGCTGCCGTGGTCCCACATCTGCACACAAATGGTAGATGTCACTATGTATTATCACGCAAAAATATGTATTTTTGATTCCATATAATCAAGAAAACACAAAAAAATTAAATAACTCAAAATTTAAAAAGAGAGGGTCAATATTCGTCACCTATATCGCCATATGTTGATCCTGGTGGTAGCGGCATGTCCGAGTCCCCCCGGAAATATATCCCTACATAGGGGTAGTCATCGATGGCAACTATCTGTCATCACCACCATGGAAAGAAGTCAGCTGGATATGGGTTGGCCACCCTACCACCCCCCCAGTCTACACATAGCATCTGCCCAACACCGTTGGGCCGGATCTCGAACCCCATGAAGAGGAACGTCCACTCTGGGGCTCAATCCTGGAACATGCTCGAAGAAAAACGTGCTCAAAATACTGTTGAACCTGAAGTTCCACACTCTACCTGCCTTACACTCACTGAGCTGATGTTTCATGTTGTTCAGTAGTGTAGTGCTCCAGTCATAAATCATGGGTCTCATGCACTCCACTACATAGAACATCAAAGGCCGCGAGGCCTGGTGGAGTGATGCCAAGCCTGCTATCCTACCCAATTTCAATAGTATGGCCTTTAGGCCCAGCACCTGTATAGCATTGGTAGGGACCTGACTCCCCACCTTCTCTTTGTCTGGATAGCAGTACACCGCAATGTACTCATCGATAGTTAGGCCACCTCCTGGCCCACCATGAGAACAAAGGTTCACCAATTCCCCTCGTCTAGAAATCCCAGTAATGAAGTATATGTCCTCCACCTCTATGGTGAGGGACATCCCATCTATATGTAAGGACTTCAAGTCTGGATCCCAGTAATCCACCAGCATCTGTAATAGTCTTGGTTTGGCCCTTAAACCACCAAGACACCAAAACTTTTAGAGTCCGCATGCACGTAGAGCTTGTTGAGCCATTAGATCGGCCCTTACTGCTTCCTCTACCTCACCATGTTCACACTCTCTCCACTCTAGGACCATCCTGCACAAGAAATTGCAAATTTTCTCATTAGATTATTGAAAAAACCTTATGCGTGGCCTCATACGCGACTGTTTTCAAAACAGCCGCGTATGTACGCGGGTTTGAGGGCATTTTCCGCGTACATCCAGCCCTATACGCGGAAAAAACCTCAATTTCCACATGGGCCGCAGCGCCCATTTTAGGGTGGCCTAGAAAGATTAATTGACCATGTAATTTCATAAAAATTGCATCAAAATGAAAGAGAAGAGCAAGGGTAAATACCTAGAAGAAACGGTAGTGGATTCCGCCGGCTGGATCTCCTGGAATTCGCTGTTGAAAATCAGAGCTCAAATGGGTAAAAGTTTCAAATGTTTTATAATATTTTGAATTGTTTGCTATTTATAGAAATTTTTCAAATATTTGAAAATTTTTACCCCCTTTCCTATAGTTTCGACATTTTCTAACCATTTTGGACCGTTTTTGACATAATTCATGATGTAGAGGACCTTTTTCAGTGTCATTTCAGCCGTTAGATTGACCCGTTAATGTCGATCTCAGGTATCATATCTAAACTGGCATATAGGTTAGGTTTCATCACCGTCTGCATTTTGCATAACCTTATGACCATCTCATCATGACCTTAGGTACGAACCCACTCTGTTATGTCATGGAACCTTCTTGCTATTTTAGAAGTGGCATGATATGAGTGGTAGAGCTTCATCTTACATGGGTACCCTAGTTAGCACCTTATTTGCATTTGGTGCCCATGCTGACATTTTCTCTTTTAGGGTGTGGGAGCCCATTGTATAGTATTTCCATGACATTTCGCAAGAGCCTCATACTCCTCTTGATCTTTTGCTGGCCTATTTCCCTCAGGACTCCCTCATGTCAAGTTGTGAATGCATTATCATGAGCTTTGCCTACCTTATTGAGCTTTATGCCGGCTCCCCTGACATTGCATTTCAGCCATATAGCTCGAGCTTGTCTCATGTCTAGCCATGCAGAGCCATTTTTTATATCCTTCGCAACTTATTTCCCTTTTTACCGGGAGGGGATTTTCCCCCGAGTGTCGATATCCTACACATGTATCCTTACATTGAGAATAGGTATGTTCCACTGCTTGGAACTAGTTTGTTTTCCCTTATGACACTCGTCTCCTCCTATTCTGTAACTATAAATCCATTTTATTCTTTTTCAAGCTTTTTAAATAACTGAAAATGTCTAAAAAAAAAATCAAAAAACCAAAAAGCCGGACAAGGAAATATGTTATCTATGGAAGCTATCGAGTCATGTCGCCTTCAAACAGAGCACTGTATATCACATCCATTGGTTGGGTTATAGTTTGACTTTAGGAGCTGTACTCGTTTATCTGAGTTTATCTCCACCGACTGGTTAAGCTTCCAATCCCTATGGAGCCTCTGTCGATGCCTCCTGTGTCGCAGAGATTTCCCAATTTGTATATTGAGTCTGTGCTACTTTTATTCAGTCACCATATGCCGTTATGCTCTTGTTCGAAGGAATTTGAATCCTGAGTTGGCCATTCCTTAGTTCTCTTGACTTAGCATGTCGTCCATTCCCAGTACAGTTACTGGTTCGTGCACCTTATGATCGAGTCCTTCCACATTATACAGCTTTGTTGAGTACCTCATGTTGGATGATGAGCGATGCCTTAATTCCCTCCTTCCAGCGGATTTCATCCCATCGACTTCAGATCATTTATTCTGGGATTGGAATCTAGAGTCATTTTGAGTGCCTTGAGACTTGCAGTCATCAGTGGCAGGTTCTCTCGCCATCGACAGTTTTTGGGAATACATCAATGTCCCCTGATCGATGGATCCTCTCAAGTGTTCGAACTCAAGACATTTATTCACACTTGTTAGTTTGCACTCTAGTACCTTGATTCCCATTTTCATCATCGGTGGGTGATCTCGCGTCTATTAACGGTATACATTAATGGCAGGTAATTAGATGATGGACTACTATGTTCGACCTCGACACCTCTATTCACATAGTAGGACATGTACTCGTAGCGGTTTGTGTAGAAGACTTTCCAGATTGGTGGCATCTCTTATATGTTACCTCCTTGATCGTGCCAGTGTTCATGAGATTTCAGCTCTCGTGACTTCATTCCAGTATATGTCAGATATTTCCAGCCACTATGGAGATCTTGATCTGTTATATATCTTCAGCCATTATGGAGATCATGGTCCTTTGTATATCTTCATCATGGAGATTATGATCTATGTATATTGTACGTGGTGATGACCACTTATGTGATATCATGTATCATGCCTATTCATGGTCATTATACTCTTATGTATCCAGGACTGCTATATGTATTTGTGGTTATGTGCAGAGTTGTATTATTGTACTATGCTGATTGGGTGGCTAGTCTTCCATTTGGGATCCTTCATCACTCCACTTCTGGGATGGACTTATAATGCATTTCGGCCATCATGTGACCCCTCTAACCTCACACATTAGGGGGTATCTGTTATAGCTGATTTCACCACTCCAGGTGAATCACACTTTGTATGGCCTTCCCCTGTCCCGCTACAGACTCCTTATACCCCATGGACCATTTTTTGTCCTTTGATGTTTTCTTGACCATCCCTAAAAACATGTGAAAAATGATACATGCGACTTTTAAACTTATAAGCGCGTATATATGCGGGTTTGACCACTAAAACCGCGTACATCGGGATGTGTGCAAAATCCAAATCCTTTTGGAGTTTTCCTTGACATGGATCCGACTCATTTGACTCCTGGCCTTCCCTATGCCTTGAGATTGCTCGGGTTCGACCTTTCATTACCCCTTTGAAAAGCTATATAAGGAACCCCTTGGTACATTGAAGGCATAAGAGAGAATTGAGAGCAAAGAAACTATAGTCCATTGTGGCCGGAACTTATGCTTGAGTATACATACCTTTGTCCCTTAGAGCACTTTTGTGTTCTTCCCAAGCTTGCCTTTTGCTTGTGAGCTTGCTATCTAGAGATGGAGGATTGAATTGGTGGAGGCCCAAGTGTGGGGGATTTAGTTTCTCTGGTTCACAGACGTGCCGACAGAGGTTGTATCTTGTAATCTCTGATTTATATTAATATAAATATCTTTTCCTGTCCAATAATGTGTGTTTGAATGAATATTTTATCCATTGGATTATGTCAAATGCTTATACATTATTGATTATATATGCTAGAATAGATCTAACACCATGATATATAGAATGCTTGTATTGTTTACTTGTTGTTGAGTAAGTAATCTATCAATTCAAGCTGAAGTTGGAAAGCTCAACGAGGATCTACTTCAACTGTCCGGAATAAGGTACGAGGTCTGATCCTTTAGTGTTAGACATTTAATTTCTATTGCATATTGGAAAGGATTGATTTCTGGAGTCAAGCTGTCTATTGTGGTATCCCAAGCCATAGGAATTTCTCTCTATAACAAACACATCCCTCTGTCACATCAGAATTTCTTCTCAGTCCTAGACTGAGTTTTCCTGGTAACTAATCAGGTGCCTCCATTCCTAGAATGGTAATTGCCCTTACATCTGTCCTACTCGACAGAATGGCCAGCACTCATATCTGACACAGAAGGAACCAATCCTCTCACCATGACAGAATGGCTCAGCCCTTACATCTGACCATGGAAGGAACCAATCCTCTCACCATGTCAGAATGGCTATGGGTCTCATCATTTTCTCTTGGAGGAAACCTCGATCTGGAGAACACCAAGCTTCTCCCTGAAGTACTCGAACTTCATCCTAGCCAATGGCTTCGTCAATACATTAGCTATATGTTCCTCCGTCGCAACATACAGGAGTTTCACTACTCCCCTCTGCACCATATCCCTGATATAGTGATACTTGATCTCGATATGCTTCAACTTGTCATGGGACGCTGGATTCTCTGACAACTTCAAGCAACTCTGGTTGTCACAATGTATGCAAGTAGCATCCAACTGGAGATCAAATATATCAGACAGTAGCTTCCACAACCATACGGACTCACAACTAGCTGAACAAGCTGCGACATACTCTGCTTCAGCTGTACTCAGTGCCACACAAGATTGCTTCCTGCTAAACGAAGAGATCACACCTGATCCCATACTGAAGCAACATCCTGAAGTGCTCTTCCTATCGATGGCACTGCCTGCCCAATATGAATCAACATAACCCTCCAGGTTAATCTTTTGATTCGCATCATACTTGAGCCCATAATCAACTGTACCCTTCAGGTACCTCGGAATATGCTTTGCAGTAATCAAGTGAACATGTCTCGAATCTGTCAAGAACTGGCTCAAGGTGTTCACAGCAAAGCAAATATCTGGTCTCATGTTCGTCAGGTACATCAATGACCCAATCATCTGACAATACATCGTAGCATCAACCGACTTTGATGAAGCATCGTTCAATAGCTTCAGGTTCTATGCCATAGGTGTGGCCATAGCCTAGTATTCCATCATCCCAAACCTCTTTAGGATCTCTACTACATACTTCCCTTGTCCAAGGAAGATTTCATCTATACTCTACCACACCTCCATACCTAGAAAGTAATGCATCATCCCCAAGTCCTTCATTTCGAACTCAACAGCAAGATTTCTCTTTGTATCAGCAATCAACCCATCCATACCTGTCACAAATAGATCATCTACATATAGTAGAAGCATCACTAGGTTTCCATCTTCAACCTTGTAGTAAAGGTTGGAATCTTATTTCCTCTTGGTAAAGCTCAAACTGGATAGAAATCTCTCAATCCTACTATACCAGGTCCTAGGTGCCTGTTTCAAACCGTACAGGGCTTTCTTCAATCTGCATACATGAGACTCTCTGTCATGTGTCTCAAAACTGAGTGGTTGTTCTACATACACTTCCTCTTCTACTACACCATTCAAGAAAGCAGCCTTGACATCCATCTGGTGTATCTTCCATTTCATCATTGTAGACAGAGCAAGTACTAATATGATGGAAGTGTATCTGGCTACAGGTGCAAAGGTTTCTTCATAGTATATTCCTTCTTTCTGAGAGAAACCCCGAGCCACAAATATTTCCTTATACTTTTCAATGCTACCGTCTACAACATGCTTGATCTTGTAGATCCATATGGAAGTTACAACTGACTTCCCTTCTGGTCTTGGGACAACATCCCAAAGATCATTCTTCATGATCGATTGATATTCTTCCATCATAGCATCCTTCCATTATTTTCGTTCTGTCGCTTCTTCATAACTAGAAGGTTCTTTACCAATGAAATCACATAGTAAAGCTACATACCCGGAGCAGGATCTGGTCCTTTTTCTTTCTCTGTGATTCTCTTCTAGAGCCCCATATATTTTCGCACCTTGGATAATTTCTTGTACCCAATCAGGTTTCCTCTTATGAGGATTCTTCTCCAGAGGTGGATCTACAGGTGTTTGTGGTTCTTCAAATTCTCTATCTTCTTCTTGAATTTCTTCATTCATGGTTGTATCATGAATTTTGGGTGCTTCTGCTTCTTCAGGTTCTTCAGTATGTATCTTTCTGGATTTGTTGTAAGCTATGTCTTCATCAAATTTCACATCCCTGTTGATGTCAATCTTCTTGTATCCTGGGAAATAGATTCTGTAAGCCTTCGAGCTTTCAGAGTATCCCACAAATATACCCTTCTTTCCTGAAGGATCAAATTTTGTCCTTTTCTCCTTTGGAATGTGTATGTACCCAGGACAGCCGAATATTCTGAGATGGCTAACTTCTGGTTTGTCGCCGAAGAAGACTTCTTCAGGAGTCTTGTTCTTGAGTACTCTATGTGGAGTACGGTTCTGTACATACACCATTGTTCTGGCAGCTTGAGCCCAAAGATGCATAGGAATATCTTGATCATGAAGCATGGCCCTTGCAACTTCCATGATAGTTCTATTTTTCCGTTCCGCAATCCCATTCTGTTGTGGATTATAAGGAGTGGACAACTCCCTCTTAATCCCTGATTCTTTGCATAACTCTTTGAATTCATTCAAAGTGAATTCTCCGCCATTATCTAATTGAAAAGTCTTGATCTTCCTTTCAGTGTGGTTCTCTATCAAGGCTTTGAATTCCTTGAATTTGCCGAATACTTCGTCTTTGTTCTTCATGAAGTAAACCCATGTCTTCCTAGAAAAATCATCAATAAAAGAAACATAATATGCATACCCGCTTAGTGAGTTTGATGACATAGGACCGCATACATCAGAGTGGATGATTTCTAGGATTCCTTTGGCTTTGCTTTCACTGCTAGGAAATGTCTTCTTTGTATTCTTTCCTTTTGCACATCCCTTGCAGACCCCATCATGTTTTTCTTGGAATTCTGGAAGACCTTCAACAGCTTTGCTTGCAATAGGTAGTGCTCTGTAATGCACATGTGCGAGCCTTCTATGCCAAACTTCACTTGGCTCTACTGTGTCATGGACCAATGCTTGTTCTGGATGGCCCTTCAATTTGTACAAACCTCCTTCTTGTTCTCCAATCACCACCGCATCATCGATAGTCTTTCCTCTTGGACACATGATGACTTGACCATCTATGAATGCAACCCTCATTCCTTTTGCATCCAATGCTGATATGGAGAGAAGGTTCTTCTTGAGTCCTGGCACAAATAATACTTGCTTCATTATTAGATACTTTCCAGAGTCTAATTTATATGAATATTCCCCACTACCTTTTATTGGATATTGGTAGTCACCTCCTAGCTTCACCTTGTGAGGTGATTCATGTTCTCACAGTCTCACAAAGGATTCCTTGAATCCAGTCATATGTTTGGAAGCCCCACTGTCTATAATCCAATCATCACTTCCCTGAGTAATGTTACCTGTGAGAGCGAAGATCAGAACATATTCATCCTTGCTTGAAGAATCTTCACTTTCATATGTGGTTCTTTTCTTGGAGGGTTCATCATCCTCTGCAGCATGAGCATGATGTCTTCTTTTGTTCCCCTTCTTCTTATGAGAGTGACCCTTGTTCTTAGGACAGTCTTTTGCAAAGTGTCCTCTTTCATCACATGTATAACATCTCAATTTTGATAGCTCCCTTCTAATGTTATCTCTATGATGAGGATCCTTACCTTTGCAATAATGAGATCTTCTTCTGCCTTTCTTGGAGTGAAATGTGAGAGATTGGTCTTTACTTCCCATATTCTCTTCTCGAGCTGCTATCCGTGCTTCTTTTTGAGAACATTCTTCCCATAGTCTGCTGAATTTGACTAACTTATTTTTGGCACAGATTCCTTGGATGAAAGAATCCCATGACCTAGGAAGGCCATTCAGTGTTGTCATCACAATCTCTGCATTCTCCACTTCTTCATCTACAGCTTCTAATTGTTCCTTGATCTGAGAAACCCTTGTGAAGTAAGACTGGATGGTCTCTGCATTCTAAATCTTCACATTCTTCAGTTGATTCCTCAGAGTCATCTTCCGGTTTATGTTCTTCCCTTTAAACACTTTGGTTAGGGCATCAAACATAGCTTTAGGTGTCTTGAGAGAGGACACCTTGAGGTATAAGGTGATCTTTGATACAATTAGCAATGATCCTCTTTTCCATAACCATATTCTTCTTATGCAAGGCCTTTGCCTCATCTCCCTATGGAACTGGAACCTCCTCATGGATGTAGGAGTCTAATTCATTCTCTTCTAGGACCAGGGAGATCCTATACTTCCAGGCTCAGAAGTTATCAGCTCCCTCAAGCTTTTCATCAAGCTTGGTATGATGAGACATCTTAAATGGAAATACAAAATATTTAGATCTTACCAGGTCAAGATGTCAAATTTGGATTTGGAGCTGAAATCCCGTAGTACTGGAACATGAGCAAATTAGGGTTTTGCTTTTCTAGAGATCTGTCCACCCAAATGCTTTGAAATTTGTCCCTAACTTCAATTTTTGGTAGGATATCAATCCAGGCTTGGGCTCACTGAAAAATTCCTCTTCTGTGAAAAGCCCTAATTTTCGGCAGTAGTGTCGGGTCCAAAACTGAAAAACCTCAGAATTGGATTCTGCTTCGACAAAAAGATGCGCCCTAAGGAGGAGAGTCATTCCACCTTACTTTTGATGAAAATCTATGGAGGAATATCCACAAACTAGGAAACCCTAGTTCTCACAGCTGCACAGTGTCTTCTTCTCAGGTTAGCTCTGATACCATGTTAGTTTTTCAACATTAAGCTAGCATTATTAGGATCTTTAACTGAGAGAATAACAAGTGCAGCAATCAAACACAAGAGACAATGAACACACTGTTTTTCCTCAGGGAAACCATAAATGGAGAAAACCCCACAACTTCCTCAAAGATAGAATCAGCACCAAAATAGTAAAAGCCCAAAACAGTAAGTGATCTCCCGACAGTAGTAACCTTCTACTTATCTAGCCCTAGTGTCTTCTCCTTCCTCAATTATTCGCTAAACTTGAGTGTGTATGAGTTGTGTGATAACTAGAGACTCCATTTCTCTATTTATACTAATCCTAACATGACTAAAACCCTACCAGGGTCGACCTCTACTAGGAGAATCTAATAACCCTAGTGCCCCAGAACTGCGGGGACTTTAACCCGTAGACAATCGGAGGGTTACCCACAATGACTTGACATGACTTGTTTACATTATTGATCCTCCCGATCAGAACATCGAGGCATGACAACATGACTCAATTACATTATAGATACATCCCAGAATAAACATCGGGTTACAATACATAAGATACATAGATGAATACATTCCGAAGTTACAAATACATCAACAAATGACCTGTCATTTTAGGAAACAGAAAGAGTTTTTTATGGACAATGTAACTAGATTTGGGAATGTGATCTTACTTTCAATTTTTGACAAATGGAGATATTGCGACATGCATTTTATTAGACAGTCCATAGCTTGAATATGGGCATAATTTGTTCAAAAAAATGTCATCTTGGCATATTCATTGCAGGGAAACAACTCGTCATTTTAGGAAACTAAAATATGTTTTTATGAATAATGTAACTAAATTTAGTCATGTGGTCTGCTTTCAATTATTGACCAATGGAGAGATTGGGGCATGCATTTTACTAGGAAATTCATAGCTTGACTTTGGACATAAGTTGTTCGAAAAATTTCCATCTTGGTAGATTCATTGGGGGAAAAAGAACCATCACTTTAGGAAATTGAAAAAGGTTTTGTGAAAAATGAAACTATATTTTGGCCTATGGTTTTACTTTCAATCATTGAACAATTTAGAGACTGGAGTTTGCATCTTACTAGGAACATAATAGCTTGATTGTGGGAATAAGTTGTTTGAAAAAAATCCATCTTGCTAGATTCATTGCAGGAAAACGACCCATCATTTTAGGAAACTGAAAAATATTTTTGTGATGTAACTATCTCTGGGCATGTGGTCTTATTTTCTATTGTTGTCCAATGGACAAACAAGGGTGTGCATTTTACTAGGAAGTTCATAGCCCAATTGGTGAACCTACAATGAATGAGAAATATAGTGACCCGTCAACAATTATGGAATGAAGAAGAAATATAGGGTTTTTAGGGCTAGATTAGGTTTCTAGGATTCTAAATTTATATATTAGGTTTATAGGGATAGATTGGTCTTCTAAGGTTCTACATTTCTATATTAGGTTCCTAGGATTCTACATTTATATATTAGGTTTATAGGATTAGATTAGTGTTTCTAGGGATAAATTAGGCTTCTAAGGTTTCTATGGCTATATTATATTTCTAGGGTTTCTATGGATATATTAGGTTTATAGGGATAGATTATGTTTATATGATTCTACGTTTATAGATTAGGTTTCTAGTTTTCTAGGGTTAGATTAGTGTTTCTAGTGCTAGATTAGGTTTCTATGGTTTTTAGGGCTATATTATATTTATAGGGTTACTAGGGATAGATTAGGTTTCTATGTTTTTAGGTGAGATTAAGGTAGTAATTGAGGTTGGGATAGTTTATTCTATATTAGGGTTGTCTAGTGGGGTAGGAAATTCCAGGTTAGGTTAGTATATGATATAATAAATGTAAATAATTTATGTTAAATTATGTTCATTTTTCAATGCTAAAAAATTAAAATTAAACAGAAATTCAAGTTTTCCAAAATGGTAATAGTTCTTTACTTGCTTTTATATCAAGACTACAACATATATCATTTTACCATCTTGTCATGTTTTTGAATGGAGTATAATGGTCATGATGACAATAAGCATGGTGATGCTGACAATTGACATGACAACGATGAGAATGATAAGGATGAGGATGATGATGGCGATGGAGACAACATGAGTATGAGGATGATGAAGCATGATGGTGATGATGGATGAGGATTTTATGGTGTACCTGGGTGAGTGAAAAGAGCATAGATAACAAATCCATGATGAAGTTTGTGCAATTTATCAAGTTGTTTATGAATATGAAATGTAACCAATATAGAAACAAATGATATTTTGCTTGGAAAGTAGTGGGAGTGGTACAATGTGAGATGCCACATTTTAATTTTAAATTCATACCTTATTTAGATGTCTTACATTTTAATGAATCATCAACATTAATCTACAATCATACTTTCACACTTATATGTCTTACATTTAAATGAATCATTAACATTAACCTATAATCAAACCAACACTTATATTAATTGTTAAATCCTCATAGCAACATCTATAATAATCCTCGTAACTAACCATGCCAACTCTTATACAACTAACCCTAATTTTTTCTACCAACAATTCATTATAATGATTGAATTCTTGAAGGACATTGCAATAGATAATTTGTATAGAGACAAATAATAATGAAGCATTTCAAATTTTGGAACATAAAAATCGTCATTTTTTAAACATGGATTACAAATTCTGTAATTTTAGAAGTCTCCATTTACCTTATTATTTTCAACAATTCCATCCAGTGTATACTTGTCAATGTTCATATGTTCTTGCAAGTATGTGGTTTTATAATCATACTCATCTTCGCCTTCATCATCTTCAACATCAATGAAATTTGTTTGCAGACCATATATATTGTTACCAGATGTATTTGGATCACCATTTTCTATATCATCCATATTGTTTTCATCTATAAGATCATCTAACTCTATATTTTGTCGGTAGTTTTGATTGATGGCATCATCTAACTAATCATTCTTTTATGATGCACCTCTAACCCTACTTCTCTACATTACTAAAGGAATATTATCACCATTATCAACTTCACATTCTTGTGCCTCAACATCACTATGGATGTACATTTCTTCTATGTTCCCTAATCCCTCATTCATATTTTGTTGGCCATCAATGTTCTCCTCCATATTCATTGAGGCATAGTCAAACACATACCTTAATCTTGGATCATATTGTGGGTCCAAAAATCTTCATAGAAAAATACTTGCACATGAACCACATACATTTATTAGACCTATGTTATAAACATTTATTGATTTAAACACACACACATATATATTTGTAATAAACTATGAATTCATTTTGTAATGATCACTATTTTTTATTGTTTAAGTTAAATAAATACCTACTCACAATGAATTGGTAAAACATAAGGCTCCTTATACTCCGGTAAGAACCTTGAGGAATATATAGAAAACAATCCACTATGGGTATCACGTCTTTGTCCTCTCAAATGATTCATACCATATACACTTAAGAACACAACATTTCAAAGAGAGGTAACCCAACTCAATAATTTCTATATTTTCCCAATATATTGAGGATTCCATTCAATAATATTTGTATCTTTTGAACTTGCTCGACTAGATTGCTTGAAATCAACCATGATGCCAAAATCAAAGGATCGTCCCTTTACATATACAATTTTTACAAGTTAATGTCGACCATATTCCCACATTATAGGATATTTTCTCGCTTGTGAAAGACCATTTATTTCAGTGAAAATAAATATAATTATGCATACTTAAATAGTTATTAGCCTCAAAACTATATTTAATTTTTTTTTTGTAAAATTTCAAATGTAGTTTTTTTCGCATGATCTAGACATGTTTATTTCATATTTTGTTATGTTTTCATCTTTGCATACCTCATATATTCGATTTTGAAGATGTTCACTAACCCATAGTGGTGTGAAATCGTTGCCCCAATCCCCAAGCAGATTAGTGGGAAGTGGATTATTCCTTCAATTCAATCTCTTAAACCATGCCCTTGCTTCTAAAGCTTCTTCTATTTTTTTAACATACAAATCAATCCATTGGTTCATACATTCCATGTGGTATAGAATGAACTTGTTAATCATAACACTTTAGTTTAAACCTATTAAAAATCAACATGTATATTTCAAACTCTAAATGTCATGTTGTTGATTTGACAAAAAAAATTATAGAGTAAATGGTTGTAAAAAATTTAACCACGGTGATCATGAATTTACTTACCAATTTCTACTTGAACACCATTATATTATGCACATTCTTCGTCCCATAATTGTGGCACGTCTTCAAAATATTTACAAAGGAATTCATAGAGGAAGAAAAATGATTCATTAAATAAATACGCTTCAACCATGAAACCCTCTGGATCTGCCTTTTACCAGACATATGCTTTTAGAGTTTTCATATACCTCTCAAAGAAAAACATCCTCCTCATTGATACGACATCCACTAATTCAATGCCATTGACTAGGTGTATAAGTAAATGTACTTTTCGGACAATGAAACTTGTAGGGATGTCCTTCTCAAATATCTGCAATTTCCTTCTTCGATCTCGATAATTCACATTCATGGATCTCCTTGGAGGTCGCCCACCTAATATAATAACACTAAATTAGTATGAACCATTAGTCAAAATTAAAATGCAATATAATATCTATATGTCTCTCACACATGAACATTTCATACCACATAAACTTGACAATAGACTTATGGCATTTCTTAAGTCATCAGTGAGACCCGAATCCCCCCTATTTCCAATGGCATGATATGTTATCAAACACATTTGTCAAATATTATTCGTAATTTTTTCACAAAATAGAATATCAAAATATATATAGTAGTTAAATGGTAACAGTCAGAGTTAAATGATGATAATACCTTCATAGAATTATGGAAATCGTGTGTTTTAAATCCTATGATATTTCCATCAACTATAAAGGATATATTCAATGATGACTCATATATATTATGTGTCCTTACTGAACTAATGACATTTTTTAGTTTCTCTATCTCTTTCTTTTTCAAAATCCATGGAGCTTCTACATATGTTTCACTTTCCTTGTTTGGCCACAATTGTCTTCTATCAAGTTTGGTACATGAAAGAGAAATATATCTCCTTGAAGAAAAGGTGTCCTTATATTTTCCTAATATATGTAGAAATATAGATTCTAGGACATTTTTGAAGATGTGCATAGGATCTAATAAGTGATATATTAATAAATTCTTCCAGTAAGGGAGCTCATAAAATATGGATTTATTTTTCATTCCTTCTAGCATATTAACTACAACTTGTTTTGGTTCTTTCAATTGAAGCACCCTCATAAAGAATTCATTCCAATATTTGATTAAACATATGCATACTTATTAATCCAATCACTTGGTACTGTAACCTTGGGAGGGCCTCTATTTTCAATTTTTCCATCAAATTGATTCTTTAGGCAATTCAAAACATATGATATAGTGGTAGAAAAAAATTGTTCTTTTCCTAAATAATTTTATGTAGATATTTAGAATACCACCCCTCAAATTTTTCTTCTCATCTTGTACATGAAAATATTCCCTTTGTTTGAATCCCTGCAATTCAATAAGTAATGTTAATAACTTCAAAATAATAGTATAATAGTAAGTAATAAAGTTGGGCTGAAAAAAAATTATGATGTGTAAATATGTAAATAATTTTTCTTACCTAAACAAACAACAAGTCCTGGGAAACCATGAATAGCCCAACATAGCATGCCATAAAACATTAAGGGACTATTTGATGAGGATGTGATATGCCATACATTCTTATTCCTTTCCATAACAATTGCATCTCATCAATAAAAGGTGCAATAAAAACATCCATTTTTTTACTTGATGTTTTTCTGGAATAATGAGAATCAACATAAGGTGTTCATTTCTAACACTCATCCATGGGGGAATATTGTATACTATCAATCCAGCTGGACAAACACTATAATTTGAGCTCGTGAAAGACAATGGGCACACTCCATACATTGCAAGACCAAAATTTCATCTTTGAATTTTCATGGCCATTGTTCCTTTATGTGTTTCATTGATTTGGAGTCTATTGCAATTTGCATGAATATATATTTAATCTTATTCTTTGCATTTTAGTCCATCAATTGTTCAAGTGACTTGCAACAAAACATTCGTTGAAGTCTAGGTATAATTGGATTATGTCGTAAAGCCTTATTTGGAACCATAGGACCTTGTACATCTATACGATATCTCTTATCTTTGCATACATGAAATTCTACCTTATTTTGGTATCCATATCTATATAAAATGAAATCATTTTACATGAATGAATTTGCTTATTTTCAATCCCCAAATCAACCAACAACTGGTGATCTTCTCTACAAGTTGATGGCAACACATTCTCTTCATGGAATATTTTAGTTTTCATTGCCCTATAATATTGTCGAACATTAAATCACTTGAATATTTGACTTATAATTAACCTGTTTGATATGTCATTCTATACTATCACTGTTTATATACAATATATGGTTTGAAAATCCACTTAAAGATATATAAAAGAATTTGATGAATATTTATGAATTAGGCACACCAATTAACAATGCAAAGTAAGAAATATAATTCAACTCACTTTAATAGGGTAGTGAAGCCTTTTTCTGACCAACCAAATAATGACTTTCTTTCTAATAATATTAATGTGCATGCAAGTTTTGAGGTTCTACTTGTACCTGATCTAAACATAAGTGTCTTCACTACTTGCTTAATTGATTCATTCAAGTTGTTATCATCAATATTATGTTGGTGGAAATTACCCCTTGTATCATCATTACTATCAACCATATGATCATTGTCCTCATCGTTGTCTCCTTCCCCAAAAGAAACATATGAGAATTTCATTCAATCCTCCTGCATGCACTACATTTTCACCATCATGATTATCATTATGGCTAGGTGGAATTTCATCAATGTATGTTAATCTCATTAGTTCTTCAAATTTGTCACATGGTAGTGTTATCTTCAATGCTTCTCTTTTCACCCTAGTATGGTTTAAAGGATGGTTTAGATAATCTTGTCTAGATATTAACAATCCAATTGGATCTTGAACATTAGTAGGTGTATCATCAATATATTCAACTTATCAATAAATTCAAGCATTATTTAATGGTATCCAGCAATTAGATAAATCATTTAATGCATCCATTTCAAAGAAAAAAAATCAATTACTTAACAAAACAATATAAAATGTATGAATGTATATATACATTTTGAATAATGGAACATTATATTATAGAGTTAATACTTGTATACACTAATTTGAAATAAATCACAATTTTTAGAACATGGTTTTAAAAGCAAGCCATAGTCATTGATTATTCTTTTGTTTTCTGCCCTTAGGAACATCCTTAGGGAGACGGTGTTCTTCTCTTATATTTCTTGCAGGAGTACGTTTTCCAAAGGGGTAATTAATAAATAACTCATATCCAATAGTAAGATCCATAATAGCCTCAACCATGATCAATATATCAACATGTCTTTCCATATCTCCATTTTTATCATTTATAACCTCAACAAATTAACAATTCAGTCTTATATTAGGGCCCCTTCCCTTACTACTATTTATAAATAAAAGTATTTAGAATTATAGTTAATAATAAAAGTAATTACAATTACAATTAATCACCATTCATTTATGTTTTCAACTAATAAGTTTGACCTCAAATTCCTAAAAGAAAATAAAATTACTTTGGGCACTTTTCTTCATGTATTACATTTTGATAACTTGCACATTCTATACTTTATTTCCTCTATGATGTAGCATTTGTGAATTCATGAATACCTTCTGTTAAGCCCTTAATGATAGCACATTACCCATATAGTGTGCCGCATTACCCCCTATATTGTGGTGAATTACATATTATTTATATCGTCTTTGGTATATTAGTGGGTCTATTAGTTTTTATTATACACCTTTGTCTCCTATATATAGGAAGGAGATATTCTCATTTTAGTCATCATTGTATCTACTCTTGTCTTGCGTACTTACCTTGTGTAAGGAGGTTCCTCCCTCGAAGAGGATTGATATTTAGTACATTTTTAAGGTGTGGATCACTCTCTTATTGTCTATTTCTGTTATTTTTATGCTATTTCTGGGACATGGTTGCATAACATTTGGTATCAGAGCTCTTTCCTCGGGACTGGCTTATGCATAACAAGTTATCTTGGAATTTTTTCTACAATTTTTTTTCTGAAATTATTCATAGATCGAGGTTAGAAATACACTTCTAAAATAGGTCTATATACATCCATCCCAAAATTCAGATCCTAATCCATTACAGTTTCATAGATAATTGCAAAGGAATCTAGGGTTTTTTACTAGTCCAAAACCTAGTCTAAAAAAGGTGTTCTAGGAAAAAAAGGTCATATATGAGGCATATGAGATGAAAATTGAGTGACAGTAGTTGCATCCAAAATAAGACATACCAGGGTATCTGTGGTAGAAATTTTAGCTACATAAACTAAATATTGGACACGTGGCATATAGTACAAGTTTGCTCTTTTGGATAGGCCAAAAATAAGAATCTTTGGGAGATTTCCAATAACCTTTTGTTGGCACATCCAAATTAGTTCAGACCTAAGGAATTTGAAATATGACACATAATGATACCACAGGTTGAATTTTCATACCTGGAGGAGTCGAAATTCAAATTTTACCTCAGTTACAATCCAACCCAAAAACAGTCTTCTAATCATGGTTTGAAAAAGGTACATCATTTTTCATTTGAATAGCTTTGAGTAGAAGGATCTATTTATGGTAAACCCTAGGGTGTGATATATATTTATTGTTCAAAATGCCACCAAAAGGAAGTGTAAATAATCACACTCCACTCAAACCCACAGAGGATTCATCCCCGACATACAATGAAATGGAAGACATATATCTTAGAGTGTCCAAGTTGGAAGATATGATTAAAGGAAATGTGAAAATTGATGACTTGGTTAAATTGGAAAATAAGATGGCCAGTAAAGAAGATCTCAAAAGGGTGGTCAGTAAAGAGGATATCAAAGGGATGGATAGAAAAGAAGATATTCAAGACTTGAAGGAATTAATGAAACAAATAAAACATAGCTTTATTCCTCATGTAGAGGATAAGGAGGAAAAAGAGGACTTATTCTAGTCGCGTCTAGAGAAAATTGAAAAACAATTGGAGAGAAGGAATTTGGAGTCCTCAAAGGTTGATGATTCACTACAACATCATGGGTTCAATTCAGGTCCAAGGAACTACTTTATCCCCAAGATTAACATGAGAAAGTTTCATGGCAAGGATCCAATCACGTGTATTTTTCAGATGGAGCAATTCTATGATCTACACCAGGTTCCCACTTTGCAAAAGGTAACTATTGCATCCTTATATTTAGAACCTGATCAATTTGTATGATACCAATGGATTTGTGACTGTAAAAAGGACTCTATTATATTTTGGTATATATTCACAGAAGAATTGATTGAACATTATGGGGATATAAATAGAAACACATTCTTTAGACAGTTGGTAAATCTCAAGCAAAAATGTCCAATTAAAAAGAACATCAATCAATTTCAGCAACTAAGTCTTAGAATGAACAATAATTCAGAAGATAATTTGTTAGATATCTTTATTGGAACCTTGAAAGATAACATTCAACATGAGGTGTGTCTCTTTGAACCATCATCTCTAGAGAAGGATTTCATGATGGCAAAGAAGGTTGAAAGTAAAAATATGGCAATGACCATTAGAAATGCCTTCTCCAACACATACAGAGAAAATATTGTTCCCTCTTATAAACCACCACAAATTTTGACACCCCAAAAACTATCTATGAAAGAAGAGTGAAAGGATTATGCTTTAATTGTGACAAGAAGTATAGTAAGGGACATAAGTATGGTGAGAAGAAATTATTCTACATAGATTGTGAACAAGAAGAACCAAAACAAGAGGAAGCATCTCAAGAATAGGCAACTTCAGAAGAAATGAAAGAGGATACTTCAGAAGAAATTACTCCAACCATATCTTGTCATGCATTGGCTGGAATTAGCACTCCTTAAACTCTCAAGATCGAGGGATACATCAAAAAACAAGGTAATAGTGTTGATTGATTCAGGTAGTACTCATAATTTCATTCAATGTAAATTAACCAAAGTTATTAATTGATTTGTATATCCAGCACCAGAGTTTCAAGTAATGATTGCAGATGGAGGAACTATAAATTGCTCATGGAAATGCCATAAGATCAATCTGTCTATGGAAGAATATGTATTGAATAGTCCAGTGATTGTTATCCCAATGGGTGATGTTGATGTTGTCTTAGGTGTCCAATGGTTACAATCATTAGGAACAATGGCTTTTAATTTTCAAAAACTTTTCATGAAATTTTCATGGGAAGGAAAACAATATGAGTTAAATGGTATCACAAGAAAACCAGACAAGGTGATAAGCTCAAATGGTATGACAAAGTTGTTAAAAAAGCGACATCAAAGTGTAGTTGCACAGTTATGCTCATTAGATGTTCAAACCTCAAAGTTCCCTATCTCCCCAAATCTCCAAAGGGTCACTAATAAGCATTCCAAGGTATTTGAAGATATTCCCAAAGGTCTTCCACCTATTCGAGACTTTGATCATGCTATCCACTTAATTCCAAGCAGTGTTCCTCCTAAAATCGAACCTTACCGATATCCCTATAGCTAGAAGAGTGAAATTGAGCATATGGTTCTGAAATGTTAGAGGCTGGCATAATTAGGCTTAGACAAATTTCTTACTCTGCATCATTGGTAATGGAACCCAAGACATATGGATCATGGCATATGTGTCATGATTATAGAGATCTCAACAAGATCACCATTAAAGATAAGTTCCCCATTCCTATCATTGATGAATTTTTAGATGAATTACATGGGGTAGTTGTCTTCACAAAGTTGGATATTCATTCTAGATATAATCATAATTGAATGAAGGATGAATACATCCCCAAAACAGCATTCAGAACTCATGAAGGTCACTATGAATTTTTGGTCATGCCATTTTGTCTCACAAATGCTCCTTCCACATTTCAAGATTTGATGAATTATATTTTCAATCCTTTCCTTAGAAAATTTGTGTTGGTATTCTTTGATGATATATTAATCTATAACAAGTCTTGGGAAGAGCATGTTCAACATGTTGATAGGGTACTACAACTACTAAAGGACCAAGAACTGTATGAAAAACCCTCAAGCTGTATCTT
Source organism: Pseudotsuga menziesii (assembly GCA_001517045.1). Lineage (NCBI taxonomy): Eukaryota > Viridiplantae > Streptophyta > Pinopsida > Pinales > Pinaceae > Pseudotsuga > Pseudotsuga menziesii. Next base: position 51,119 of record LPNX010386952.1, read on the forward strand.
TGGGATAAAGGAGGTAGAGTATTTGGGTCATATTGTATCTCATTAAGGTGTCAAGGTAGACCCTAACAAAATTAAATCCATGATGGACTAGACGATTCCCAAAACCCCAAAGAATCTTCAAGTATTCTTAGGTCTGATAGAGTACTACCGCAAGTTTGTTCGAAACTATGGAAGAATAGCAACTCCTCTAATAGTGTTACTGAATAAAGAGGCATTTTCTTGGACTCTAGAGACAACTCAATATTTTCAACAACTCAAAGGGGCCATGTGTAAAGCTCTTGTTTTGTTGAAACCAGACTTCACAAAAACCTTTATTGTGGAATGTGATGCTTAAGGAAATGGAATTATAGTTGTACTAATGTAAGAAGGACACACTCTTTCCTTCACAAGTCATCCATTCAAGGTAAATAACTTTAAAAATATCATTTATGAGAAGGAAATGTTGACAATACTACATGCCTTGAAGCAATGGCACCCCTACCTTATAGGGAGACATTTCAAGGTTAAAATTGATCATGATAGCCTTAAATACTTCTTGGAACAAAGGCCATATTCTGAAGAGCAACAAAAATGGGTGACAAAGATGTTGGGATATGTCTTTGAAATCATATACAAAAAGGGGAAGAAAAATGTTGACGCAGATGCACTCTCTAGGAAAGATTAGGATGTTGAAGCATTACTCTATTCTATCTTGATCATCCAACTAGATTGAAAAGCTGAAGAAAGGGACAAATGGAAAAATGATGAAGAAATATGGACATTTATTCAAAAGCTGCAGCAAGATCCCAGTGCCTCTAATACATTTAGGTGGAAATATTACTTGCTATGGTACAAGGATCGCTTATATCTTGGTAAGAGTTTCGAGCTCAAGAAAAAGGTACTTTTTGAATTCCACTCCTTACCGATAGGAGGGAACTTAGGTTTCTTAAAAACCTACCACGGGGTAAAGAAAGATTTTTTTGGGATGGTCTTAAAACTGATGTTCAAAAATTTGTGACCGACTGTTTGGTTTGCCAACAAAATAAAGTGGAAACAATTAAGACCCCTGGTCTCCTACAACCACTTTCCTTTCCAAGCCAACGGTGGAAAGAGGTCTCGATGGATTTTATCACAGGTTTTCCAAAGTCTGAAGGAAAGAGTGTCATCATGGTGGTTGTTGATAGACTTACTAAATATGCACACTTATGTGCACTATCTCACCCCTTCAAAGCAAGTACAGTCGCAAATTATTTTATTGAGACAATCCAAAAACTACATGGTACTCCAAATATTATAGTAAGTGACAGGGATCCCATTTTCACTGGAAATATTTGGACCGAATTATTTTCTTATTTGGGTACTCAATTGGATCATGGCTCATCTTATCATCCACAATCTTATGGACAAACAGAGATCGTAAACAAATGTTTGGAATGGTATATTCAATGTTTTGCAGCTGATAAACAAACACAGTGGTTCAAGTGGCTACCCTTGGCAGAATGGTGGTATAACACTTCCTTCCATATATCAGCAAAAATTACCCCATTTATGGCACTTTATGGCTATCATCCACCATCCATCACACCTTCACTAAGAGACTCCTCTAAGTTTCAAGCAGTGGAAGGCCACATGAAGCATCAACAACAAGTTTTTCAACTCTTAAAAGACAACCTGAATCTAGCACAAAATTGAATGAAACAACAAGCAGATCAACACTACAATGAACGAAGCCTTGATGTGGGGGATTGGGTGTTTTAAGACTACAACCATACAAACAGATGTCCATAAAGAACACCAAGAAGGATAATAAATTATCACCTAAATACTATAGTCCCTACAAGGTGTTACAAAAGATTGGTAATATGTCCTACAAATTGGAACTACTTGCATCTTCATGAGTCCATCCAGTTTTACATGTTTCTTGTTTAAAGAAGGTAATCAGTGACAAGCTACCGGTTCAAACAATATTACCAGAACTTGATGAGGAAGGAAAAATCATCTTTGATGCTGAAGAAATCACTGAAATAAGAACTATACAACTTCAAAATCAATCAATTCCAGAGTATCTCATTAAATGGAAGAACTTACCCATAGAATATTCAACATGGGAAGATGAGTCCTTTATGCAGCAGCATCCATAACTACTTCAGCATTGAGGACAACACTTTTCGAAGGGGAGGGGCATGTTAAGCCCTTGATGATGGCACATTATCCCATATAGTGTGGCACATTACCCCCTATATTGTGGTGCATTACATATTATTTATGTCGGCTTGGGTCTATTTGTGGGTCTATTAGTTGTTATTGTACGCCTTTGTCTCTTATATTTAGGAAGGAGATATTCCCATTTTAGTCATCATTGTATCTTGTCTTGTATTGTGTACTTAGTACCTTGTGTAAGGAGGTTCCTCTCTCGAAGAGGATTGATATTTATCTCTATTATTCATTTTTAATTCATGGATCACTCTCTTAATGTCTATTTCTTCTCTTTTTATGTTGTTTCTGGGACTTTTTTGCATAACACCTTCCTCAATTATTTGAGATTGCTTTGCCTTCTTAACTTTGTTGTCTTTCCAGATTCCGTTGTCATATACTCTTCCACCCACTTTCCTCTACGTGATTTAGCAGTTCTAGGTCATCCACATCCTCTTTCCATGGCCTCCTTTGGCTCCTGTAATACACAACAATGACACTTTTTTTAGTACACCAATAATTCCATGACAATGATTGTCATCATAGTCTGGGTTTTCTATACTTATTTCTTATGGTAACACTATGCAAGTTGTTGATAGTACCTTATTATTCATACACTCGTTGATATTCTAGTGGGATCAAGTCCATAGTTAGTGTACTTATTTGTAGAATAATTGATCATTGTTGTTTACTTTCATATTGTTTGTTATATATTCTTGAAGTCATATTTCTATATTTCATGCTAAAATATGGAATATTTTTTGTATCAAATAAGTGTATTAGTGTAACCAACACTATTTCCATCTTAACTAGGTTATTAAAAACCTCCATTGTGGATGCTAATATCACACTGCTTACTCAATCTTCAGCTGTACTCTCTTCCTCTTGTTTGATAGTTACTTGGTACTTCACATACTATAGAATTTTGGTATTTTATTGGAAAAAATAACAACCTACTAATTCACTTTCATTTAACTCTTAAGTTATAAAATAACAAATTGATCTTAGTACTCAAATACAAGCACTAAAATCTCATGCTAGGGACATCCTAGTTCTTAAGTCAATTTGTAGTTGCAAATATATTGTTGATTGGACTAAATTTCACTTATTGGGTAAATCACAATTGGATACTTGTCACCATTGCACAGATTATCATATTTCGCAAGGTATTTCATGGTTGTTTTTCATAGATTCTATATGTGAAATGACCTAATATGTTCATTCTGAATGATTCCCATCGGATTCTTATGTGAATGGCACTATTTATGATATTGATCTAGTGCTTGATTACTTCCTTACTAATTCATTAGATGCACCAAGCTATTGATATTATTATGAGTAGTTGTTACCTTTCATATGGGTATTGATTTCACTTATGTTATGAACTCTTAATTTCATGTGTATAATAGTATATAAATGAATGCTTATGATAAAGTAATGATTATGAGTTAGTGTATATTGTTTGACAAGTTTGACCAATAATAAGTAATCCCATTTTTTATTTTCTAGTGATGACATACATTGATATTTGGGTATATTTCCCATTCAATATTTCAATAATTTTCCTATCCTAAAGGCTAGGTATCTCATATATAAATGACTTGGCTCTAATTTATCCACCATGCCAAGCTAAGTTATTGAGAGAATAGGCATATATAGCAATATTAGGAGGTGGTTGGTTTCTTACTCCAAGGAAACACAACCCACTAAGGTTTGAACTGTGGGTGTGTTGGGTGATATAACCATGTAGGCAATATATTTGTTGGTATATTTACATCCTCTCCATTGCTTCTTATTCTATATTGACATATCCATGTAATTTCACAAACTTATTGTTGAAGTAATGACAAGTAAAATGGTTGTTAACATTATTTCATTCATGGGATACAGTGCAACCAACAACATTCAAATTTGAATATGTCTACTAAGGGGATTGTACTAGGGATTTCACCCTTGCTATAGGCAAGAACAGCTCCCTTCTGTCTATAGGACGGAAGGGTAGGGTTCCTGTGAAAATGGAAATAACAGAAATAAAACGAAAATCAAACAGAATGAAACCCTGCACACAAGGTTAGGGCTAAGCTCCACAACCCTGCATTAAACTGTTAGAGAACAAAGAATTAGCTGCAAGCAAAACCTGCAACAACCTATAATCAAAACATTAAGCAATAAACCTGCAAAACAAAGATATGCTAGAAAAAAATACAATATAACTAAAGCAACAGACAAGTATACCTTCTCTGGTTGGAATGGGCCACCATGCCCTAGCTTGGGAGAGCACCTCTCAATGGATATGGAGCCATGGCTCAATGGAGGAATGGAGGAGAGGGAGGGTGAATGACTTGAGAGGAAAAGGGCCTCAAGGCACTCACATGGGCAGCGTAACGATAGGGAGATGAGAAGTGATTTGAGAGTGACCCCCACCCCTCTATTTATACTTTTTCTTGGGATTTTTAAGTTTTTAAGCCCCTGGTTGGGGCTTTAGCCCCTTTCTCCCAATCCTTAGCTCCTTTGGGGGTTTTAAGCTCCTTTGAGGGGTTTTATCCCCTTTTTGGAGGTTTTAGCCCCTATCGGAGCTAGTTTGGCTCTTTTTAGGGGTTTTTAAGCCCTTTTTCATATTTTTAAGCCTTTTTGGGGGTGTGGGGGTCAAATGAGGGTCGTGCATCGATGTCCTTGGGTGGTGTAGGTCATGTAGAGCTTAGTGAGGGATTTTTTGGGTTAACATATTGCCCCCTGATGTGTGAGGGAAGGAGCTCATCATATGGCTGATGGACATCATAGGATTTTTTTGGGGAGAGGTGGTGCTTCCTGGGCTGGGGCATGTTGGATTTTGGTTTTTGTATTAATATGGTTCCCATCAATGGGTGAGATACAAATAATGTGTGACATGTATGTGGATGAGGCAGGCATCCCCATGCTTGTAACGATGTCAAAAGAATAATGTGATCTAAGTTGTATAATACAAGAGCCGACCATGTACAACTGTTGTTACAATAGTGGTTGCCACAATGAGAGGCTGAATACAATACTGATCTGAAGAACTGCTATATTGGACCCATGGCATTCTCATGGAATGCTATATCTTCATGACTAACAGTTTGTTGGATCTGGAACAGTACAAAGTTTACTGATGGAGAGTCAAAGTCTATGTGGTATAAATATGTTGCATCAATCATAAATCTATATAGGAGCACTGTTGGGGATTCTGAACACTATCTCCAACGCAACCTGGAAATCACAAGGGACATGAACCTATTGGGGTCACTCAAATAGACTCATCAATGTGCTAGAGTCAGGTGACATTTGGGGTCTTCGACCAAATACTGCACAGACCAATACCCTGTACGAATCTCAACTGTGCGATGATGTAGCTGGGGTCGAGCACGTGAGAAACAACCATCCCAAGAGGCACTAAGAACTCCTCTCAAGTGGTCCAAGGAACTCATCAATGACATTAATGAAACTAGGAAGGGACCTCTGGGTCTATCCTCTGGAATACATGTGTTGTCGTCGACAGAGGGAGACCTGCAACTGGTCAAGGCAATGGTGTTTCCTTGACCAGAAGCGCAAGGGAGGTAACTGAAATATGTGAGACAATCTGAGAACTGACCCACTGCGTGGGGGGGGGGGGGAATTGAAAAAGNCAAACTTCCTTTGTTCAGAGTATGACAGTAGGGCGGACCAGGCAGCAAATGAAACTGACTCATGGGAAAGGGATCATAGATGTAATACCGGGAATGTAACTGTAGTAGATAGACACTTTTGATATTGATGGGATCCAAGGAAGACACATCGCAGAGTACTCTGAAAAAAGGAAACCCAAAGTGGGAATGCTGCCAAACTGTTATCTATGGGGTGGTGTCTAGAGAAACCATTGTGGTACGATCTCGTGGATTTTTTAGCGAGCCTGAGAAAGTAAATGCTCGATGGTGCTTTCAATTTTAGAGAGTCTGAAAGCATGAAGAAGACTCCAATGGGGGCTCTTTTTCGTTGGTAGTCTCATGTGCCCAAAAAAGGATAAAAGTATACACATGAGAGCTCACCCATCCTTTATGGGATGAGAGACTTCTTTATCGTTGGTAGTCTAGTCAGACCGAAAAAGGTTAAATCTATACTGACTAGACGGTCATTCAGATACTTTTACGAGCATGAACGAAATCAAGTTTGTTGGGCAATCTTTTTTTGATGAGAAGGCTGGAAAAGAGATTAACAACTTCCCATGGTGAGATTTTTCGTAAAGTTCGGCCCCTCTGCCCGAGAAAGCATAAAAGGATGCAGAGGGGAACGGTCTTGGCTTGAATGTGCCAAGGTGGTCCTTTTCATTTGATGGTCTACATAGTCCGCAAAAGGAGATAAACGAGATGATGTAGATGCCCTTTCCTATCCTTTAATGAGCAGGAAAGGAAGCAACTATGCTCGGCAATCTTTTCATTCTTTTAGGAGTCAGAAAAGAGCTTAAAAGAAACTCTAGTATGGTCAACCGATCGCAGTGGCACAGGTGGTGCCCCATGTCGGAACAGTGGACAGTGGTCCAAAGTTCATCCATGTAGTATGGATGGAGTAGTGGCTCTTACACATGCCAATACATGCATGGGATAGATCACGGCAAAGGCACACGAATCGGTGCGACAAAGGCACACAAACCGAGGTGGCTCTCGAACAGAGGTCAGGAGAGCTGTGTGTGAGTTGTGGTGGACGGACTTGACTACATGTGATGTGAGTGCAAGTCTGGAGGTAGTTATATGCCAAATGCATGCAAATGAAATGATCCATCCTCCGGATGATGGTATGGAATCCCGCGTAAGGTGTGGTGGGGGGATTAGACAGCTATATGTTGAAATGAAATGACGTGCCTTCCGGGCAATGGCCCGAGAACCCGCATGAGTGGCGATAGGAAAGTGTGATGCAAGTACGGGTTTGAAGACACTTGTATCACCATGATGTGGCTCGTAAATCGATGTAACTTTCAAGGAGTGGTCCCGAAAATTACTTGTTAAACATGAGACGATGGTCTCATAAGGAGATAGAGGGTGGAATTCTGAAATCAGTGGTGTGAATAGCATCTCAAACAGACTCTGTATGGTCCTGTTATGTTGAAAGGGAGAAAATAGGTCAAATGGGGCCTATATATGGGTGGGGACCACTTTGTGAAGTGTCATTGTCACTGTTCACTGCAGAGTTGGAGAGGTGGGCCCTAGATTTTATTTTGTTGATTTCTCCTGTTTCGACCAGTAGTTTCGAGTTCTGCGACTTGCGGGTAAGAGCTCTTGTAAAATCTATCCTTTTCAGTGGTTTACATTTTGAATTTGGTCACCCGAGGGTCCTCTATGAGCCTGTTAGGGTCTCAATGATCCAAGTCACACCTTTCAAGGGTAAAAGAGTGACTGGGTCGCATCTATGAGGCATTTTTTAGCGACCTAATTGCTCTTTTTGGCCAAAGAGGTGCAACTTGGTCCCTGGGTGGCATTTTTTGCTGAGAGCTGTGGTCGACAGCTGAAATTTGCTTGTGTAGGATGCTTGAGGCAAAGTGGCATGAGAGAGACTGCAAAGATCTCCGAGAGGAGGCATTCCATGACAGGAATGTGCATGCTACACTGGCTCATTATGATTTACTGAAGTTCATGTGGATACCTCTCATGAAGAGCTTGTGTCTGTTGCTGCAGACGTTGGTGAGCTTTTGGGATATTGGGGAGGAGGCCTTTTTGATCCAGGGACAGTGTGTTGAGATCACGCTGTTGGATGTATACTTTTTTACTAGACTCCCTATGTTGGGAGTTGTTGGCGACTTGGCAAAAGTGTTGTCTCTCGGGGAGACACTTGAGGAGATATGTGAGAGGCACTGTTACGCGACTGCGTACATGCGTGGTTCACACATTCTGATGTGTGACATTGAGGATGTGTCGACATAGGCTATTGCTACTATGTTGTTGCACATCTTGGGCTACTAGGAGTCACAAGATATCTGGAGGGCAGCTGCAGATAGTAGAGCATGCCATGGGGGGCACTTACTGTGCATGGGCCCATATGTACCTTCAGGTTGTTCGGCATCAGTTGAACAATGCAAGGGAATCTAGGGGAGACTTTTGTTTTGGGTCCTTCTTATGTGCTTTTGTTTTTGAGAAAGTACCTACTCTGCGTCCGCACCGGGTAGTGCGGGATGGTGGTCCGCGGGAGCCGCAGATGCGCAGGTGGCATCAGATGGTGGTATGAGAGGGTGGCGACAGAGTGGGTCTCTTCTTCACCGAGGAGTTGCTTGAGCAGTGGCGGCAGCTCCCAGTGATTATCGAGGAGTACCCTTATGTGGGTATGGACTATCATGGGGATCCTAAGATGCCCTGAGCTCTTGGTCAAGCATGGGGACCAGCTGGTCTGTATGTGTGATGTTTTTATGTTCATCTTTATACATAGTGTAGTTGAGCTGGTTGATGATTATATGTTTAGACTGATGGTGTCTTTGTTTGTGTCTGCAGATGTTGGTCCCCACCAGTGGCCCAAGTATCAAAGGCGGGTGGTCACTATTGCAGAGGTGACGGTACCTGCAAGACACCCTCGCAATTGACGACGAGAGGCGGAGACTATTTTACCACACTTGGAGCGGCTAGCTGAGGGGATTACTGATGACATCTAGAAGCATTTAGACAATGAGTTGATCACCGCCATTCATAGTGTGCCTCCGGAGTGGACGTATTTGATGAGGAGGATCCATAGCCTATGATTACTTTCGTTGGGTGGCGCGTGGGTATCGTCCTGCAGACGATGATGAGTCTTCTGAGGAAGAATATCATTAGAGGAAATTTGGGGTCTAAAATGGGCCTTATAAGAAAACGTGCCAAAATAAATTCTTGTGAGTTGGAGTTCAAGAACCAATAGAATTTCAATAAAATGAGTCAACCATAATGGTTGAATTGACATATTTGTCATAAGAAAAAACTACTTTTTGTGTTCGTATTTTCGACATATCTCCCTGTGGTTTTACTCAAATTTCGATCCGGAGAGCTCATTGGATGCGGAATTTGATTCTGCATCCAACGAGTACCCACACTACATACTTTTGATGGATCCCTCTACCCCAAAAACAAGAAATACCTGAAAAACGTGATGATGACATCAACATCATCATCATGTTTTTCGGGTATTTCTTGTTTTTGGGGTAGCGGGGTCCATCAAAAGTATGTAGTGTGGGTACTCGTTGGATGCAAAATAAAATTCCGCATCCAATGAGCTCTCCCGATCGATATTTGAGTAAAAACACAGGGAGATATGTCGAAAATACGAACACAAAAAATAGTTTTTTCTTTCTTCCTCCAAAATTAATAAATATTATTTTATTATTTTAACTATTATTTTATTATTTTCCTTAAGAGGCCCATTTTAGACCCCAAAATTCCTCTAATGGCCGATGATACGGATTCAGATTATGAGGAGGAATCTAGGTCAGACTAGCATCTAGTGGGGTTGCCCCTAGTGCGTTGGTGCACTTAGGTTTTTTTGCATCGCTATGTATATCCAGCTGAGAAAGCATATGTTGCTTCTCATTTTGTACTGAACATATTGTGGACATGCGACTTATCTATTTATATATATATTTTTGACACACGTGGATGCGCTTTTTATGGTTTTATAGGTGAGTCTTTTTATGATGATGTGAAATGCAATGCCTATATGATGTATTTTTACACTTGTGTGTGTGTTTTATATATGATTATGCATGATGTTGTGTTTGTATGTTTCCTATATGTGATTATGAATGTGCCAATTTAGAATGTCATTAGCCATTTTATCTGCTACACTATTGAGGTTTCTAGGAACATGTGTGAATGTAATGGATTCAAATGTTCTAACCATATTTTTAGTGCCCAGGAATTTTCTAAAGAGGCAGGGATCGCGTACCTGGTAGTAGTTGTTCAACTGGGAGACAAGCAGCTGGGAGTCTAAGAAGACATCGAGATGGAAAATGCTTAACTGGAGAGAGCCATCCAAGAGGCCATTGACACCATCATATTCAACCTAGTTCTTGGTCACACTTCCCATGCATATTCCACCAATATGGATTAACTCGTGCGACGGGGAGTAAATGACCCATGCAGCCGAGACAAGGTTTGGAGACCATCTGCTCACTCCATCAGCAAATCCAATGTACCGATCCGAGGTAGGATCCATCTGGACCAATGAGGGGAAACAATACATAAGACTCACTTTTAAAAATGTGTAAAACAAAAAGGGAAAAGACTGTATTACAAGCTGAACTACCGTCACTTAAAGAGGTGACGTTAGAGGGAAAGTGGTTTGGATTTCCAGGGGATCAGCGGTCATTCCTTTGTGTGACATGATGAAACCTGATAGACAGCCTGTTGGGACATAGAAAAAACATTTGAAAGGGTTCAAGCAGATTTTGTACTTGCGACATCGTAGGAAGGCTTGATGCAAATTGTCTATGTGTTGTGCTTGTTTTGGTGATCAAGCGATAAGATCATCTAGGTAGACCAATATGATATGGATTAGGTCGCGAAAATAGTGTGTCATGGCACGTTGGAAGGTGGCTCCAGCGTTCTTCAAACCAAAGGGCATTACTCAATAGGAGAATGTGCCCAACGGGGTTGTGAATGCAGTCTTGTAACGATCTTCTTTCTGGATCTGGATTTGGTTATATCCGAAAAATCTATCCATGAAGGAAAAGACCTCATGTCTGGCACATGCATCGATAATTTGATCGATGAAGGGTGTTGGGAAGTTGTCTTTGGGACATGCCCCATTTATATCGTGTAATTCTATGGAAACCTAGATGGTACCCTATTTTTTATTCACGAGTTCAGGATTAGAAACCCCAGTGGTGTACGCAATAGCGTAAATGAAGCCGGTTGTGCGCAGCTTCTCAATTTCAACTTTGACCACGGCAACTTTGGAGGGGTGGATGGGTCGTTTATTTTGGTGCACGGGGGGCTACATCAGGCCATGTGTCAATGTGGTGTTCCACAATGGATGGATCCAACCCGGGCATTTCAATGTAGGACCCAGCAAAGATGTCACGGAATTCTTGGAAGAGGGATTTGTAGGCAGTAACTTCTTCCGAGGAGTAGGATGCCCCCAGCATGATTTCTTCAACAACCTCAGGATTGGTTGAGATGTTGATTTTGATGGTTGGAGAGATGTTGGAAATGTTCCTTTCTTCAAAGGCATCTGGTGCCGAAATGGGATTTTTGAACCAGTCGAATTTCCCATTAATGAAATCTTTGGTTTCCACAGAAAATTGGTCAGACTGCGACACAAGCTCTTCGGGGAGGAAGAACGAGCGATGGTGCATGTCGTCCCATGGGTATTCTGGGGTAGTTAAGGATTCAAGTATCTCCTCATCATTGTGGAAGCAACGAAGGGACAGGTCTGATGGACAGTCGGTGATGGTGGAGACAAGAGAGTCTGTAGAACTGGACATCGTGTAAATGGACATGGTGTCTGAAGAAGGAGGTGGGGTGAGAGTGATCTCGGTTTCAAGGGCATGTTGTCGGAGGTTAGATAGGGCTGTTTGAAAATCGGACAAGTCCTAGAAGTGGTGAGAATAATGTCCATACAATCCGCAAATGGCGCAAGCATGGTTTGTTCTCAATGACTTGTTTCTCACTATTGGTCGCTTGGGAGTTCAACCATGGGAAGGTTTTCTGTTGTATCCATGGAATCCAAATGCACACGGATTATGGGAATCTCAGGGCATTTTTGAGTTGCATGGCCCTGTTCTTCACAAACAATGCAAGGTGGGATCTGTCGAGGTTTAGCGGTAGCTTTCGCATTTTTGCCCCTGGTCCTTTTTGGGTGGGGCGGTGTGGGTGTGGGTGCGGATGCGGTGGTTGGTTTTTGCAGGCCAGGTGGAGGATGAGATTCAACCACAATGGGTTGTACTAGGGTTAATACTACCTAGGGAATTAGAGGTTGGGTCGGTGGATCGAGGTACCACACAGGAATCCCAAATGTAAAATTGGGTAAGTTTAAGGTAGCCATTACTGGCTTACTCATGACGCCCGGCGGGGGAAATAGGAAGGGAATTGTGTCGAATGGGGAGGGGCCCAAATAACTCCCTGATGGTTGTATGTGGGGATGGGGTTGTGGTTGCAGCTGCGCATAATGATGCAGCTACGGATGATGTTGCGGTTGCTGATGGTATTGCAGTTGTGGATGGGGTTGCGGCTGCTAATGATATTACGGCAGCGGATGGGGTTGCAGCTGCTGATGGTATTGCAGGTGCGGATGGGGTTGCGACTGCGGGTGGGGTTGTGGTGCAGTAGTGTTGGGTGACAGCATGCACAAATCCATAGTATCACTTGGTGAATATGGTGGTAATACTAAGGGAAAGGAAGCCGTCATAGAGGTGTCGGTGAACAACCCTGGGCCTACATTCAGGATGATGGGGGTGGTGGTGTCGTCGACTATGGTGTCGATAGTGGGAATAACGTTAGCTGGTGTTGTTGGCACTTGTGGATCATGGTAAGTCCACTAGTCGACAATCATGATTTTCTCATCGTGAGGGAACATAATTTGGCAAAAGACGGTAGATGCCACAGCTCGCATCACATACATATAGCTACGTCCTAGACGAAGGTTATAGTCTAACTGAGCATTGATGACTTCTATGTCAATTAGGATGATCTTCCCACCTAAAGAGATGGGGACATATGGGAGGATGCCTTAGGCTCTGGTTGGATGGCCATCATAGGCACGCAATGTGGTGGTGGACGGCTGCAAGATGGGGGACCCGAGTTTCTGCCAAACCAAGGTTGACATGATGCAATTGGATGCCCCCTCATCAATGATGCATCGGTGCACAGCCAAATTCTGAATTGACACTGGGATCTGGAAGGCGATGGTCGATGGAATTCTTGGTTCTCCTTGATCCAAATCAAATGTGATTAATCTGGAGCCGAAGGGGTCTACGGCACCAAGGGCAGCTAGCAAGGATTTTCGTTGTGTTGGGCACGTTTTGAGTACTTCAAGAGCCAACATGGTCGTAGGTGATTGGGCCAAGTCATCAACGATACTGTAGTTAACTGCTAGCCTTACAGTAGTGTTGGCAAGGTGCCTGAAGGGGAGACACAGGTCTGTGGGGGGGGCAAAAGGTAAAGAGGAACATTGGCAGTGTTGGATGTGGATGTTGCTACTATGTCAGGGGTTTCAGTAGTGGATCCGTATTGGTTCCACCTAGTCTGTAGGTTGATCTCTTCAGTTGTCGTCGCTAGCAGTTGGTGTACTCCTATCTCTCTGGGATGTGGAACAAGGTGGGCTACAGGAGCGGTTTGGGGAAAGGGTGCGGTTGCTACCAATCCTTGGACTAGTAATGGGTTCTGGAGCACCATGAGAGGAGGTCCTGGTGGTGTTAGGTTGGGTTAAGCTTGGGCTTCCGTATTGGTAGCATGTTGAACCTCATTGTGAATGGATTGCTTGGTGTGACCCATGAAGGGGCATTCATGTGTATAGTTCCCGTAGACCTCACACAACTTGCATGGTTGGTTTGTGCGTAACGGAGCATTGCATCTAGGTGCATTTGGTTGTTGAGGATTTTGGGCTGTCCAATTTACCCCGGCATTGTTGGGAGGGTTTGGTTGTTGACCGCCTCCCCGTGGTTGATTGTTGCCTTGGTTCTAGGCTCGGTTATTTCTGGCTTTCCCTTATTGGTTATTGGGGGCTGGCTGGTTAGGAGGGTTTTTCGGTGCAAACACCTATCCTAAAGGTGCTGGCGAAGTAGGGGTGGGGACTTGAACGGCTTGCACTGGTGGTGCATAGTAAACTTGGGTGGGTGCAGGTGCCACAAATGTGGGAATTTGTCCCGTATATTGTTGTGTTGACCAAGCTAATGCCTGGGCCTGCTGCGGTGGTGCAGGTCGTGCATAAGAAGTTGTGGCTCCGGACTAAGACATCATTCTTGCATTGTCCGGAGTTTGGTTATGGTAGGCGACATTGGGGTGTTGCTTGGTTGTGGTGGTACTGCAGGTGGTGTCAGACAGTGCTGTGGTTGGTGGGAGATAGAACCTATGATGCCATCTACAGCATGGGATGCCCCCGGTGCATCCCAGTAGGAGGTGCCTGCACGGGGAGCGTCTGGAATGACAGTGTAAAGGTATCCAAACTGTGCATAGATCATATAAAACTGCTGGGATTTCAAGATGGCCTCCTCTTCGGATTGGGGATGTTTGGATGCGACGTCCTTTGCTATAGGTGGTAGAAAAGTTTTTAGGAAACAATCCAGGAAGATCCTATCATCAAGTTGAATCTTGCACAAACTACGGCGTCGCTGCCACTCATGGATGTGGTCGGTTATGTGGGTCACAGTATTATGGCGGCAAGATACCAAGATTTCCACCCCTTCGTCGTATCTAATGGGGAGTTGGAAATATTGCAGGAACATGAAAGCTAAGGAGTTGAAATCCGAGTACTTGGCTTGTGGTAGCTCAATGTACCACTTGGCTGCAGCACCTGTGATTTTGCGTTGGAACAATCTGAGTCTGATTGAATCATCTACGATGGTATTTAATGAGCACCATAGGTGAAACATCATGATATGGTTTTGGGGGCACTCCCCTGCCTTCCCTTCAAACTTGGGAATGTATGAGGGGAGTTTGGTTGGCATGGGAGGCCAAAAATTTTGATGGCGGATAGGGTCATTTATTAATAGAGCCAGGTCAAGCAGGTTGAGGCGTTCCATGAAAGGAAGGTTTGACCCAAGGTTGATGTGTGGTGGAGCAGCGATGGTGGTGGGGTTTGCAGGGACATTATGTACCTACATGACTGGGGGTACTTGTGGCATAGTTGTGGATGGGCCACTTCCCCCATGCATGGTGAGTCGCATAGTGAGAGTGGAAGGGCCACTTCCCCCGGGCATGCCAAGTGGGACAGTGTGGGTGGAAGGGACATTGCCCCAATGGATGATGGGAGGGATAGTGTAAGTGGATGGGATATTGCCCCCAGTTGTTACAGGTGGGACAACTTGACTGGTCAATATGGGTGGTGGTAGCTGGCTTATGACGGTTTGCATGACCATGCTGGGCCACCAGCAGGGGTGTTGGTGGTGGTGTGGGGTGTGGACATGGGTCCACTGCCAATCACTAAGCCAAAAAATGGATCTGGGTTTGCACCAGCCATGGGGCTAGATGGTGCAGTATGCATGTTTGGCTCAGATTGGTATGATTATGAGTCTGAATCAAAGTTTGTGTGGCCTTCTGATGGTGTAGAGGGTCATCAAGAATGGTCTCGATGGTGTTGGTTCAAGAACCCAAACTGTGGTGGATCGCTTCTCAGGCATGAGGAAGAACGTGGGGGATCAATTGTGTCTGATTTGTATATCAAGTGGTGAAATATGGTAATGAATTTTGGACCCCGATTTTAATGGCTTCCTATTGGCTTTCAGGTGGTCACTCGGCCACCAAGAATGCCAGAAGACAATGCTTGGACTTTTCCTCACGGGAGTGCTAGTCAATTGGTTGGGGTCGTTTCCCGTTTCGCTTGGAAATTCCTCTCAGCGTCCAGCTACTTTGGGGCTCCCGTGGTACTCCTCATAATGAGTTTTTGGGCTGAGCCCAAGTACTTCCCATGGTTAAGGTAGTCAACGACTTATGTCCTCAAAGACTGCAAATGTTTGAATTAGTGTAAATTATAAATTTTAATGGCTAGCTCAACGTCATGAACTGAGTTTGGTTGTTTTATGTGGTATGGTTTGTGTGTATGGATTTTATCTTTCTGTTATACTTAGTGGTTGCTTGAATGGTTTATGAATATTTCACAGAGTTCAAAACATTGTTGATGAAAGCAGTAAATGATAAACAGAAATTTAAACATGTACCATATCTGAATCTGAACTATGATAGCCTGGCTAGGTGACTTCCTTACACCTATATTTCTCTTCAACCAAGAAAGGGTGTTGGGCTCTCAACACAATGGGACTAAGCCCATCCGTAGATCCTCAGGTCACCCTCCGAGTGCAATGTTAGTCAACAAGGAGGACGTGAACATCGTGAGGCCCCCTGGGCCTACCACCCCCTCTACCTTCCAAGTCACCTGTTTTGAGTGGCTTGGAAAAATAACATGTAAAGTGCCTATTACTATATGAGCTTCACCCTTCGTCTTATCCCAGAATACCCCAAAGAGTGATGACTGGGTAGAGGATGAAGGGCTAGGAAAGATTTAATTTCAAATTAAGAATTGAAACCTGTAGTAATTTTTTTGTATTCAAGCTTTAAACAGATTCATTAACCAATTAGCCATTTGATTTAACAGTGATTTACATAGGCTGCAATGAAATAAACAGATACTACAAGGAAATAAACATAGATTTGATGGACAGAGGTGGCTGAGCCACACTAACAGTCCCAATAACTTTTAAAAATCCGAATCTGAGAGACAGATCGCTCTTTTTGGGGGAAATGTGGCAAGGGAGTCGCCGAATTCTCCCCAAATCAGGGGAGGGGGTCGCTCAAAAACTGTAGACAGAAGGGATCTGGTTTATAGGATGAAGTCACACCTTTTGGGCCTGAATGAGCGACCTAGTCACACCTTTCAACCTGATAAGGGTGACCCGGTTCAAAAGATGGAAATGTTTTTTGCCTAAGCCAAGACCGGCTGACAGTAACCTGTATTGTGGCTGAATGGGCTCGGCTTGGCCTTAAGGAGGCTCAGCTATGACTAAAAATGTAGGAAAAGATAGATCTAAACTAAATTGAGCAGAAAATTAAACTAGGGCAAATAAAACTAAAATGCATAAATTAAACCCAGGGATCCCGTGGGATCGACCTGGTATGGTCGCCAAATTTGTAGTAGGGCTTTAGCCCTTGCTACAAGCAGGAATAGCTCCCTTCCGTCTATAGGACGGAAGGGTAGGGTTCTTGTGAAAATGGAAATAACAGAAAGAAAACGAAAATAAAACAAAATGAAATTCTGCACACAAGGTTAGGGCTAAGCTCCACAACCCTGCATCAAATTGTTAGAGAACAAAGAATTAGCTGCAAGCAAAACCTGCAACAACCTGCAATTAAAACATTAAGTAATAAACCTGAAAAACAAAGATATGTTAGAAAAAACTACAATATAACTAAAGCAAAAGACAAGTATACCTTCTCTGGTTGGAATGGGCCACTATGCCCTAGCTTGGGAGAGCACCTCTTAATGGATGGGGAGCTATGGCTCAATGGAGGAATGGAGGAGAGGGAGGGTGAATGACTTGAGAGGCAAAGGGGCTCAAGGCACTCGCATGAGCAGCATAATGATAGGGATATGAAAAGTGATTTGAGAGTGACCCCCACCCCTCTATTTATACTTTTTCTTGGGATTTTTAGGGTTTTAAGCCCTTGGTTGGGGCTTTAGCCCCTTTTTTGGGATTTTAGCCCCTTTTGCCCAATCCTTAGCTCCTTTGGGGGTTTTAAGCTCCTTTGAGGAGTTTTAGCCCCTTTTTGGAGGTTTTAGCCCCTATGGGAGCTAGTTTGCCTCTTTTTAGGGGTTTTCAAGCCCTTTTTCATATTTTTAAGCCTTTTTTAGGGTGTGGGGGTCAAATGAGGGTCGTGCATGGATGTCCTTGGGTGTGTTGGAATATAATAAACCCACTCATAAAATAATTAATCATTATTTGATTAATTTCCTACCCACTAGCTTAGATAGTTGGCATCCACTTGCACCTTAGAGTCAACATTTGCCATCTATATCCTAGGAATGGTTTATTTCTAATTCTGGGTTGATCTTGACCACTTTATGGCCATCCAGAATTGGTAACTGCGCTTTATAGCAGATTCTATTTTTTTTTGCTTTATCCTGCTTTTCTATGGATAAGGTAAAGCTAGTCAACTAGGAAACTGGCAGCTTTTGTTGCTAACCCATCCTCCATTATTTTCTCTCCATATTATAGGATTAGCAAGTCTTTCCTTCACTCATCATCACTCGCACATGCTATTGCTAATTTGTGAGGTGCTTGGTAGATTGGGAAAGTGCTTTAGTCAACTATGGGGTTTATCATAATTAGTAAGCCTGCTTTATGAGCTAGCTTGAGTTGTCTTCATGCAAATCTTTTTTCCTTTATAAGGATGTATTACCTATGTAATAATATCAATTATCATTTATTGATCATTCATTAATGTATGTTCATTAATTCTTCTTCTTCTCTCCTTATGCTAATTCTCTACAATTCTATGTGAGGTTAATTGTGTGCTTAGATCCTTAGCCTGTTTATGAAATTCCTTATGCCATCAAGGCTTTAGAATTTCTACATGGCATCAGAGCTAAGGTTCTCAAAGTTCAAGTTCTACATGGTATCAAAGATGAGGATTTCAAAGCTCTACATGATATCATATCTTTGAGAGTTCATTAATTAATCCTCCTTTTTCATATTTGCAGGTTTATTTTGCAAGTTCAACTTCGAATGGATTCAAGAGTATCAGTTCCTCTTCTTTATCCATTCACAAGCTATTCAAAGTGGAAACTGAAGATGATTTCATATCTAAAGAGACAAGGTCTCTTGAGATATCTATTGGAGTTGGTGAAGAGTCTTATGAAGAGCCAAGTGACTGGTTGAATGACTGTGATAGAGCAATTGGAGCTATTTGTCTAGCTATCTCTCCATGCATGCGCTACCTTATTGATTCTGTTGATTACCAAAAGGATCTCTGGACAATATTGGATAGAGTTTTGCGAAAGGACAATGAGGATCCTTCTAGCTATGTGGAGAGTGCCTCTAGCTCCTCAATGATTTCTCTCTCTCAAGATGTCTTGGCCTCTATAGTCTCTGATGAAGTTGATCATGAAGAATAAGTTTCTCATATAGTTCCTGTGGCTACTACTCTCTTTGATTCGAATGCTTCCTCTTTCAATCAAGAAGCAAATATTGAAGAGCCATCTTTTCTGTTTCTCTTGAAGTAGAAAATCTTGATTCATCTTCTTATGATGTTGTTGATGAAAAGAAGTGACTAATGGAGCTTCTATTGATATTGATGATTCACTCACACATTTAGTGTTCTCTATGTCTTCTATCATGGATTCTGAGATCCATATGCCAGACCTCTCACACCTTGTGCATGCCTCTCTTCTTGATGGTGCGCTACCTAGTGACTTCTAGGATGTTTACTTAGCCAAATCAAGTCCTTCTAGTGTTTTGCCACTTACCATACTTGATCCCATGTGCTTCTGCAACTCCTCCTTTGTTCTTGGCACTCATTCTCAGAGCCTCCTTGAAGATTTTGAACATCACTATCTTTCCTCCTCTCATACTTCTACCATAGAGGATTCTTTACCAGTATATTCCCATGAGTCTACTGCTGTGCTTATTTGTGATATCTTGGATTCTTTGGAAGCTAGATCAACCCATGGAGCCCATTCATTCACACTCTTTGATCCTATGCCTTCTATATGTTCCTACAAGATCACTTCCACACATCCTCTCTGTGTAAATGAAGATGGAGACATTATACATTCACTTGGACAGTTATTTCACCTATATGGAGCTCAGTTCATCTCTACTGGTTCGAATTTCAAGTCATCTCATCATCTTGGAGCTGATTACAAGTCTCAAGATCCTTCAGTATTGCCTTCGCATCATTGGATTTTAGTTGTTCTACATGGTCCTAGTTTCCATCATGCAACTGTCCTTGATCCAGGTGAGCAGATTTATCTTCTTCCCAAGAAAAAGATTCTTCCATACATCAGCATTTAGTTTGGAGCATCCGCAACACCAGCAGTTCAACATTTTTGGTATTGCTTTTCATGTCCTTTCTTGAGGGAGGATTTTCCCCTTGAGGTTTTGCCTCTTTCCTCATTTCTTTGGACAAGATAAATTGTAAAAGGGTGACCATAGCTTTATTGTTGGGCCCTATATGCATATATATTTCTGATTAGTTCAGGGATATCATCATAAAGTCAGGCTTAAAGCGGGGTGTTGGAATATAATAAACCCACTCATAAAATAATTAATCATTATTTGATTAATTTCCTACCCACTAGCTTAGATAGTTGGCATCCACTTGCACCTTAGAGTCAACATTTGCCATCTATATCCTAGGAATGATTTATTTCTGATTCTGGGTTGATCTTGACCAGTTTATGGCCATCCAGAATTGGTAACTACGCTTTACAGTAGATTCTGCTTTATTCTGCTTTTTCTACTTTATCCTGCTTTTCTATGGATAAGGTAAAGATAGTCAACTAGGAAACTGGCAGCTTTTGTTGCCAACCCATCCTCCATTATTTTCTCTCCATATTCTAGGATTAACAAGTCTTTCCTTCACTCATCATCACTCACACATGCTATTGCTAATTCATGAGGTGCTTGGTAGATTGGGAAAGTGCTTTAGTCAACTATGGGGTTTATCATAATTAGTAAGCCTGCTTTATGCACTAGCTTGAGTTGTCTTCATGCAACTCCTTTTTCCTCTATAAGGATGTATTACCTATGTAATAATATCAACTATCATTTATTGATCATTCATTAATGTGTGTTCATTAATTCTTCTTCTTCTCTCCTTATGCTAATTCTCTACAATTCTATGTGAGGTTAATTGTGTGCTTAGATCCTTAGCCTGTTTATGAAATTCCTTATGCCATCAAGGCTTTAGAATTTCTACAGGGTGGTGTAGGTCATGTAGAGCTTAGTGAGTGATTTTTTGGGTTAATAGGGATGTAAGTGGATGGTTTTTTATTATGCCTGAGATTCTAGGAATTAGACATTATCTGAACCACTATTTACTAGATAAACACATCCAAAAGCACAATCATGTCATTGGTGAGAGTTGAACCCAAGAAAAAGCAATTTAGCACCTTTATCTCATTAACTTGGCGATCCTTTGTTGACCAATATTAAGCGATGTTAAGCACAACATGTTCATACAGAGATGAGGTTAAACACGTAATTAGATTGTTTAGATGGTGATCGTAAAAGTTATCATTACCATGAAAAAGATAGCGGCATGTAAAGGGTCATTTAAACTTGGGCCATAATGTGGATTCAATAAAGAATGATTCCTCGGTAATTTATAAACCCTTGATACTCTATATTCCTTCATATGATTCCTTGATACTCCATAACGTGGATTCAATAAAGCTATAGCTAGTGCTTAACACTATTGGAGACGCAAAAAAGGGCGCAATTGATGCAAAGGGTAGTACCCCAAATGAATTACATTTTGGGTATGTTGAATTGGTGCTAAAGTTGGAAAAAGAGAGTTTACTATTGTTAAAAGAAAAAATAAAAATAAAGCATGTGTGAGCATTGTGTGCACTACCAAAACAAATGCAAAAGGAAAGGACACATATCATACCATTGATCGCAAACTAATTCAGAACTTGAGATAGTTTACTCGTTCAAAATTCCCACTCATTCAACGTTTTTCCTCTGTTGCCAGTTGAAATGGAAGGCCTTGCCACCGGAAAACATGTGTAGGACAAGTGACCACTGTCACCTTAGTCACTTATACTTAAATGCTTTGGAATCCTAAGCCACCTAGGGAAGGGCCATATTTGACTCTGCAAAAGACGCTTAGACACCAAATATATCTCCTATGTGTATATGGTTAGTGACCAATGCCTAATGAAGTCAAGAATAAAATGTGAGCGATACAGGTGCACTCATCGGAAGATATGTCAATAATTAACTAACTAGTTCCAATATGAGGATATTGGAGAACCATAACTAATTCAATATCATTAAACCACAATCCACGTATCAAAAATGCATTATTTAGCTATGTGTAACAATTATCGTTCAAATATTATGTAGCAATAGATGATACAAATAAATTAAATAAATCAAACTAAATATAAATTACATTAATATTATTCTAAATAGTATTAATAAAAAATGCTAATTAATAAGCATTGTTAATAATGGCATAAAAAATAATTATATAAACAAACTTACCAACCTTGGCAACTTTTCGAGCTTCCACCGTTCCATTTACTCTGGTCATCCTCCCTACACTCTCGCTAGGGCACGAATTACCTTCACTCTTTCCCTCTCACATCTTCGTGACTGCTCCCACTCCCATAGCCTAGGAGCCACCTTTTTCCATACATCATGGCGTTGTTCTTCCATTCTAGCGACCTTGATGTCGCAATTACTTCCCTTTGCATTGGTGGCCTACCTCTCTACCACCCCTCCTCGCTACGTCTTCCTTCACTCTTCCCTCGACCTACCGCCCTATTCCCGTCACACTCTCATGGGCCCTTTCCTACCACTATCACCTTCCATGTTGGCGAATCCAACCTCGTGGTGCCCCTCAAGAAGCGTAAAAGAAGTTGTTCAACCTGCTCTACCCTATATCGACAAGCCCTTAATGATACATCTCAACAAGATCGAGGAAGGTAGTTGGACGGGTATGAATTTCATCCTCAGTTTCATAATATTTATTGTTTATCTTTTCATTTGAAGCATGAAGGTATGGATTATATTGTTGACAATTTCAAAGTTCAAACATTATTGGGGTTACTAACATGACTGTGGAAAAGATAAGCAATATACATGTATGTACAAAGAAAAGCTTGAGTAAATGCAGAGACAGGTTGCAGCTCACATATGAAGATTTGTAAAGTCCAACTCCACAGTTAGTCTCCCAAGTTCAGGATTCATGGGCGAGTTTCAAGCAAAAAAATTTTGAATATATGTATGATGGAGGTATCCTGTATATAAGTCCGCTACAAGAATGGATCATCAAAGCCTGTCAAAGTGATGCTTCTCCATGGTACCAGATTCAAGTTTTCCAGGTTCTTAAGAAGGTTCATTTTTCTGCACTCATCAAGATAAATATCCTGGTACAAACTCAATGTATCATTAATGAGGTATTGTCTTGGATTACGCTAAAGGATATGTTGCCTCCTTTCACACACCTGGGTCACGTGGCAGAAATCTTCAAGCCACTCGGTGTGTCCTTGGGGGCAAGTCTCGAGTCAAGGCTGTCACCTTGTTCTTGACTCCTTCGTTTAGGCTCAACTCCTAACAAAGCCAAGGGGGGTAGAACCTATTAAGTTACTAAGGATAATTACCTAGTATAGTGATGTTAAACTGAATGAGTTACTTAGGAGTTTGAAATTTAACTATAGACAATCAAAGATGACAAGATACAAAAATGAACACACGAAAGCAAAATGCTGAGACACAATATATATATAAAGCAAGAAAATAACCAATGCCTTAGAATGGAGTCAAAAAATAAGATCAATGTACTCGCATGCGCTTGGAGTGAATGTTTTGCGATTTCCTCTTGGTACGTTTTAAGTTAAATTTGAGGTGTGAGTTGATTAAAATTAGGCGAAGGGGTGGACTCCAGATATACCCGAGAATACTTGGAGTATGTCCAAAACTAAACCTTCACGGCTACCCGCAAGGAATATGTGGGCTGAATGGAGTCTCTGGGGCTATTGTTCATAACACACCCATTAGGGTGTGACAGAGATCGGCGCCCCGAGGTCACTTTTCAGAAGTTCCCGCTTCCTTTGGGTATTTTGCCACCGTAAAGGTTTGATCTAGGTGTTGGATTTTCACCTGATGGTTTGTAAATTTGGGAGAGTAAGTCCTAATTATTCTAGTCACTCAAGTTCTTTTGATACAGCTTGACTGATCGGATGAACCGCATCCAAGTGCAAAGCATACACACCGGAGTCTTGTCAATTTTAGTAAATTTTAAACTGTGTGTTCTTGTTTAAAAGAACACCCTCCAGGAACCTCTTTCGATCCAAGTGGATCTCAATCGAGGAATCGAGGAGGGGTTAATTTTATAATATCTGAAAAACAAATGATACAAAAGAAAACAGATACACAATTCTAGTTTTCTAATTAGTCCTACCACGAATCTCTTTCCCCTTTCGAGTCAATCGGGAAGTCGTGGGGTAAGTATTAAGATTACTTTGAAATATAAAATATGGAATATGAAATTTGATAATGAAATAAAGTATACTACCCTGCAGATTAGATCAATGCTAGTTTGAAAATGGATGAACAAAAAGCAACAAAAAAGACACCGACGCAAATCCCCCCAGGGGGGATGGGGAATGGGCTCGAAAGAGCCTATTCAAAAATTATTTTTATTAACAACGGTTACAATATCAGAGAACTGGTATAATTCCTCTTGATCCTTATATGGAGTGAAATCAAGAGCTTACAAAGTGCGAAAATTAAAGGTTTTAGTCAAATGGGAGACCCCTGGGGGGATTTGAACGCTCCTGAGGCCACTTTCGAACAGCAGCTTCCTTTCTTTTATGTCAAACCTGATAAAAAATAGCAATAATATTATACTGAAATATGTCCAAAAGCACTCTGAAATTACCTTTGGGTCAGCTCACTTTTAACCAAAAAAAGTAAACTGAAAACTAGTTAAAAGGGTAAAACAGGAACCAAGGAAAGTAGGATTTCCTTGGGATCTTGGCTTGAATTTTGGGAAGCCAATAACATGTGCACTTTTATTGTAGAATATGAAATTTTAACGTACAGCAAAGGAAACTACCTTAAAAACAAGCTACAAATTTTCATTAAAATGCTTGCGAAAATATGGTAATTTCAGCTAGATCTCTTAAAATGTAACTTTATATGCAAAAAAAACTAAGATCTAGACTCAGGAAGGGACCTTACTAACTAGATCTATGTTTAATTTTATTAATGAGATAGATCTGAGCAATAAGAATCCTTAATAGTAACCAGTTTGAAGAAAATTTAAGATTTTTAAAGGAGGAAAAGGGGAAGAGAAGTGCTTGTTGTTGAAGCAGATCTACAAAGAAAACTTGGTAGTGAAGCACCAAGGGGCACAATATTAGCAATCTCTGTTGGAAACCAATGGAATCAAACCTGAAGCATAGATCTTCCAGTCACGGCAAACCTGTAAGCTACACAACAAATCTTGCAAACAGAACCATTAAATCTGAAGATACATATGAGAAGTAGATGATACAGCATGCAAATAATTTTATTTAGCATACAGGTATTAGCTCATTCAAACATATGCAGCAAAATAGAAGTAAGTAAGCTTACTTACAATGATCTATCCCTATGATTTCAATAACCATTCAGGCAGACAACAGTTAAGTGCAAAAAATTGAAAAAATAGCAGTTTCACCTCGAATGCAGCATGATAATGATAATCCACACATGAAAGGTACTCCACAATTGAGCCTCCAAAGCTTCTCTTTATTTCAACAAATGATGATCAATACACAGTTACAATAGCAAGCCCTTCAATCCAACTCTAACTAGCTTGGAAGAGGGAGCCTCAACCAGGATATATACAAAAACTAGGACATCCCGCCCAGGGGGGGTGCAATTCCTCATGGAATCAGATGAAATCAGCTGATGGAGAGTCAATCAATGCAGAACTGAAGCTGAACTGAGCCTACTAGTCAACCGGGGGCTTGATTGAGCTGACACATCAACCCATACACCAACACATCAGTCCACAGAGCATCCAGGAGAGTCCACACATGTGGAGGAGAGAGAGAGGGCGTAATTCCCCATGAAGGCAGCTGAAGATCAACTCTGGATCTGATTTGATCACCTCCTTCAGTCAAGGATTTGTCAGATCTAGTCAATCTGCTTCAACCTGACTGATTTCAATCAAATTGGCTGAGAATCCACTGGTTTATGATTTTGGATTTGCTCCATTATTCATCAATTTATTAATTAAAATAATCAATAATTGATTTTTGGGGCTTTCTGACCTAAGTGATGGAAAATCACTCAAAACTAGGAAATAGTGGGTCCATGGGTTTACATGGTGCTCTTAGCTTGAAAATGAGCACCTACATGACTGAAACTGATTATTTGTCCCACTTTTATTACAAAATCAATTTTTCCAATTAAACTATTAAAAAATAGCCTAAGTTTGGGAAAAAATAATTTTTTAATAAAAAACACTGAAAAAACTAAAAAATTGAAAAATTGAAAAACACCTAGGGGGACTTAGACATGTTCATATAACTCGACCATGATGTCTAGCATGCTTATACATTGACACATAGACTCTAATAACCTCAATAGGCCTAAATGCCAAGCCGACCACCCCAACTTTGGAGGTATGAAGTGAAAAACTCAGAAATTATCAGTCGTTTAGTCAACAACCAATAATAACCAAGGGAAAAAACACCCTGGGCTAATCGGATTGACAAATAAAGTCTAAGAGACCGGGTCTTTTACAGACACTATCATGCTAGAACATTTATTACAATTCCCCCATGGGGTATGAACATGTGATATAGTACAACAAGCACTTCCCAGAAGTACTTCCAAGGGTCTTCTGAAGTCTGAACAAGTTAACCCTATCCGGTTCACCATGCTCACTTGATAAAAAACCACTAAGTACAACTTGGGTGGTAACATTCTAGCTCCATCTAGGGACACGTTCTCTGACTGATCTTCTGTTCTAAGGAGAGGATGTGAGAACTCTGGAATCTCTGGGTCCTGCATAGCAATTAGAGTTTGTCAGTAACATGTATACATAAGAAAAAATTAACTAAAAAGCAAACTAATGTACATAATTAGTCTATGATGTGCAAAAAGGATTATTTTACAAAACTAATATACAAAGAAAAAAATTTCCAACATGGTACAAAAAAAACTATAATACAACAATATGATATATACAATTTAGAAATACATGCAGGGCAAGGTTTAGAAATTGGCCCTGAAACCACCGATGCCAATAAAGGCATCAAACTGTCTCGACGAAAAACAACTTGAGGAGGAAACCATTCACTGGCAGGCTCAACCTTTCTCCTTCTAGGTCATTTAGATAGAAGGAGCTCGTTCCTGCTATTTCATCGATGATGTATGGTCCCAACCACAAGCTATCAAGCTTTCCATGTTTCCCAGGTTTTTCCCATCGTTTGTCCCAACGTAAAACCGTGTCACCAACTTGGAAGGATCTTGGCCGGGTAGACTTATCAAAGGCTCTCTTGACCTTGTCTAAATTTTTGATACTATGGTCAAGAGAGTTTCTTCTGCTCTCATCTAGCTCAATCAACCAGTTTATTATATTTTGGATGGCCTCTTGATCTGAGCTGAAGGTCTGGAGAAGCTGATAAACTGGAAGCTTTAGATGCAATAGTAAGGTGACATCAAGGCCATAGACTAGTTCGAAAGGGCTCCTCCCGGTTGAAATTTTCTTGGTGATTCTGTCGGCCCATAGGGCTAATTTGATCTTACTATCCCAAGCCTTCTTGTTGTCCCCCACAATTTTTTTTATTATGGTCATTAAGTTCTTGTTACTTGATTCCGCTACACCATTTCCTTGGGGATAGTAATTTGATGAGTGGGACAGGATAATGCCGTACTTGAAATAGAAAGATGACATCTCGGAAGAAACAAAGCATGGGCCATTATCCGTGATGATTCTAGCTGGCACACCGAACCTTGTGATAATCTTATCTTCTAAGAAATCCATGACTATAGCATCGGTTTCCTTCTTGGTGGGTATCACCTCTACCCACTTGGTAAAATAATCAGTGGCAGTAAGAATCCAAGAATAACCATTGCTCGAGTTATATTTGAACTTACCGATGAAGTCAAGCCCCCACTGCTGGAAAGGGGCTTGGACTACTATTGGATTTAGAGGCAAGGCTTTCATTTGTTGCTTTCCGGTGAATAACTGACACTGGGGGCAAACTTTGACAGCCTTGTGCACATCTGAAAATAGGTTTGGCCAATAGTAGCCTGCTCTAAGGATTTTGTGGGCGGTTGTTTTTGCTGCAAAATGTCCACCACAAAATCCTGAATGGAACTCAACCATGAGTTTCTTGGACTCAGGTTCATTGACACATCTAAGTATTAAACCATCGGGGTTTCTCCAACCCAAACCATATTTACGGTCAAACAATACTTGGTTGCCTTTAACCTTAATGCTCTTCTTTTATGGCCAAGTAAGTGATCGGGGCATGTAAGGTTGCGGAGGAAAAATATGATGTCGGTGTACCGAGGGTGCTGCTCTAATCTCTGAAGCTCGTCTGATACACTTTGCTCTGAATTGCTGCTCTGGCAGATTATTCCTAAGGCCTTTTCATTTCCCTGGGTCAACATCTTTGCAAGACCCTGTCCCTTAATTAATTTAGTAGGTTTTATCTCCAAATCATATTCTTGAATCTTTGAAACCCACTTACCCCTGATTCCTAGACAATCCTGTTGAGACATGATATCCTTGACAGCTGCATGGGGTACATATCCAATGATTTTGGAGTAAATGTTTAAGGGACTTGACAAGAGCATAGGCTTGTTTCTCCATCGTGGTATACTTCAACTCCGAATTTTGTAAGGCTCTACTCATAAAGGCTATAGGTTTCTCTTGTCCCTCCTTATTCTTTTGAAGCAAAACATCGGCAATGGTGTCTTCTGAGGCAAAGGAAAATATCTAGAATTCTTTGGAATAATCTAGACTACTTAAGATTGGGGACATGGATATGGCATTTTTGATAGAATTGAATGCAACTTTCCCTTCGTCCGTCCACTCAAACTTAGCATCTTTTTTTTAATAACTTCTGTAGAGGTTTCATTAATTCTGCTAAATTTGGGATGAATCTTCTTATGAAATTGATTTGACCATTAAAGGACTGGAGAGCTTTTAAATTCTGAGGCAAGGGGACTTTCTTAATGGCTTCAACTCTCTCGGGATCAACCTTGACACTATCCGTAGAAATGATGTGCCCCAACAACTTGCCTTCATCAAATCCAAAGATTGACTTGGCGGGATTTAAGGAAATACCATATTTCTGACATCTTATAAAAACCTGCCTAAGATGACTTATGTGGTCAGATCTTTCCTTTGAAAAAATAGTTAAGTCATCTTGATATATTTCGATTATTTTGCCTA
>LPNX010386968.1:0-12941 GCA_001517045.1 Pseudotsuga menziesii
ATAATTGCTTAATCGATCAATAAAATAAATCTACAAGATAATGTTCAATGTTATGTCAAGAGAATGTTTTGTAGCGTTACAGGCTCTAGGTTCGAGGTGGAGAAATAGGTCATAGGTCTAGGTCTAGTGAGAGGTAGAGGGCTCTTGTTCAATGACCACCTTCTTTATGGGTTCCCAAAAATACAAAATTACATCAAAGACTAATCTATTGATCATTTCAAATAAAGACATCCTTTCGTGAGAGGACAGACCTCTCAGCAGAACTTGATGTCAGTCGACCGTCACCTTATGGGCACTAAAAAAAGAGGATGACATCATGGCCTGCAAACCAATAACAAAATTACACATATATTTTCCATTGCTGCATTTTCTAAATACAAATTTCTGGCTTAACTCAACTATAGAGGGAAAAAAAACTATAGCCCATAGACCTAGATTAATAGATCCTTGGTGAAAACTATATTGTAATGGATGGTAAATAGATCCAAAAATAAGGCAAATAAAATTAAAATAAAAAATTAAACATTTTAAGTTTTGAATTAACTTTTAACTCATTTTTAGAAGGGAAAATCTTAATTATTAAAATTACAAATATACATAATTAAAATAATTAAAATCACATGGTCTAAGTTATAAGTTGGAAAAGTAAAACACTTTTCCAATGGAGTTGTCTACATGTGCGACAGTTTTGTGGGGACGACAAAATCGCCCCACCACATGCGACCAGGGATCAAGATTGAAGGACTGGTCTTAATTTCATATAGAAGGTTATATATTTATCCAGCCCTTCATTGATGAAGGGCTTTGAAAAAACTTAAATTTCAAATGACAATAATAAATTAATTGTACATTTCATTAAAAACTATGTATTTCAATTAATTAATTCAAGACACTAAAAAATCAATTATACAGAATTATTACATGTACAACCAACATAACAACAAAAATATTATTTTTTGTATTCTAACAAAGTGAGATTTAAGACAATAATCTATCTTAAAAAAATTCAAATTCATTAGAATTGATAAGATCTAAATACTGAAAATCTTTCAATACTACCCCTTTCAACCACTTCCCAAAACTCTACATTGTTGATTTCAAAAATTCCAATTTTTCCTAGAACTAAAAACAAATGTTTCAACTTCAATCATTCAATGACTCAGATTTATTCCAATAAAATTATAACATTGCATAAAATTATCTCATGCAACTAAGAGTTGCAAAGTTATATAACTTTAGGCTCGGTGTATTCCTTCTTCAAAGGACTTTTGGCCCAAAACAAATAAAAGCAATCAAATTCCAGATTTCAACCCAACCAAACATAATTACCAAAGAGGCATAACAGAGAGGCAACAATACATTTCTGGAGTAGTTCTTGAGGGACGTAGACGCGAAAATCACCTTAATTTGTGCCATTGAATTGGAGTAGTTAAGAAGTAATCATTGTTTCAAAATATGAACCTAAAGAGCAATATAGGTAAATTTGAGAACCTGATTATTGTAAATTTTGGCTCCAGCTCCACGAACATCTTAAGGAGAGCCCCGTTTATTGAGGCATGTGAAATCCATGTGCTTCCAATCTCCAGCTCCATGAACATCTTAAGGAGAGCCCTGTTGTTGAGGCATGTGAAATCCATGTGCTTCCGGATCAAGGCTAAACCAATATCTACCGAGGGCAATGCCTTGACCCTTTTGCAACCTCCAGCAAAAGCAACAACAAGCTTTTCTTGCTCCTAGAAGGAGGTCTACTTACACAAGCATATGTTTGCACTAAATGGGATGAACATGAAGTATCAAATTTCGAACTTGACCTTGCTCGTATTTCTCATTCCATTGGGTGAACCTCGAGTAGAGGGAGAACCATAAAACCAATCGTCGAGGGCGAAGATACTCGGTTTTAGAGCCGTAATGGAGCAACCAACCCATTATTCAGAGCATAGGGGGTAATTGACTGGTAAGATATTATGTATTAAAGAATGTATTATGCTTATGACTTCTAAAAAGTGGAAATAGAGGCCATGCCTTACTAATTCCAAGGGCTATTTAGCTTGGTGATGGTTCATAGTGATCGCAGCATCAAATCAATGGGAATGGAAAGCAACTCATTCAACCTGCCAATCTTTTTTTAACTCCATCTCCAACCATATAAATGATGTTTAACTTTGCCGGTGAACTGAACCCTGAATCAGTTGTAGACCAAAACAAGGTGCAGGAGAGGAGGCACTAGACATGCCCTTCTAGCGAGCTCCCTCATGAGAGTTTTGTGGAGGATATCATGAGAGTTTTGTGGAGGAGATCGAATAGCTTGGGGAAGAATCAAGATCTTATTGGTGTTCTGATGGCCCGAATCTAAACCTATCTGCTTGGGTGAAGCCATTAATCGGAGTAGTATAAGTCACGCTATTGGGCACTATTCCCTTGCCCCTCATCTCCTGCGTCAACCCCAAAGCCTCGTCCATCAGACCCGCATCAGAGAGCCCCTGAATCAAACTGATGTAGGTAAAAAACTCTGGGACCATCCCCTTCTCAACCATGAGAATATGCATTTCTATGGAAAAATTGAGCTCGCCCATTTTTCAAATCCCATCAATCAAAGAAATGTAGATGACAACATTGAGCTTGCAAACTATGGCCGAGTCCTCTCCACTGCATTGTGGGCCACCCAACACCACATGCTGCTCCCCCATGAGTACTCCTTGCTCGCCCATGCATAGTACGTCACAGTGCCATTTCCCTGCATCTTTACCTTGCTTCCACTCCATCTGCGCCACACTTCCTCTATGCCTCAGCTTCCTCTCCTGATGCTCCTTCCAGCCCACCTTCGTTGCTCCTCGCTAACACACTCCCACCTTCTCCCATCCACACGGTCTCCCTAACCACCAGGAACTCCCTTCCACAGTAGCATGCACATGCCCACTCATCTCCTTCCTCCCTGTCGTTAGTGCCCATTCTCTTCCACCACTTTCTCCCTTCTCGTCGTCTTCTTCTCTACCCTCATGCTCACTGCACTGCCTCCTCCATGCGCTTAGTTTCTCCCTCACCTTACAACTCCTACCACCTGCATACCTCACTCCTCAGACCTACGCACATCCATTCCGTTGTTTCTCGCTCCCTCACCGCTCACACCATGCGCCTAGTCATCTCCTTAACCTGCATTTACTCCATGTTGTCTTCCCACCGCTCTGCCTACCCACTCCTCTACTTACCCACCAACTCTCCCCATTGGCCACCATCTCGTTCATAACAACAACAACTTCAGTAAATATACCCTGCTTGCAGAGCCCCGGGCCCGTGTAAGTGGCGTTATTGGGAAAGCAGCCACCAATAACCATCTCCTCCACGAGTTCAATTGAAAACACCCCGCCCGAATCATCTCCTCCAGCAATTCAATTGAAAATACCCCACCCAATCGCAGTGGATCTTCTCATTTAATATGAAATGAAATATCTTGGAGGCTGGGTTGATATGCATAAGCCATTAATGCGCTTGGTACACGTATAAGGTTGATAGGTACTAAAGATAAAAATCACAAAAATTGTTGATGGGAAATTTTTATCTTAGCCCTTTTAATGTAATTTTAATTTAAAAGCTCCATTTTTTATTAAAATGACAAAAATTAAAACCCCTTTTTAAATGACGTGCAAATTTTAAATTCCCCTTCACTCATGGCCTAGGTGCCCTTTAATGGGCACTGACGGCTTGAATTTTGATCCCTGCATGCGACTACCCCTCTGGCTCCATCATCTCACGTTTGTTTGACACACTGCAGTTTAGTCTCGTTGTGGGACAGATCCACAGTCGTCCGCTCCTCAACTCCCATGGGGGATTCACTTGTTGACCAATATCCTATCACGTTAGTTCATATTGTGGGTTTTAAAATTATTAAAAAATGAACCAATATATTGTAGGTATTGGGGGGATGAGGGGTTTAAGGTGGGGGTGGGTAGGGTGATTTATAAGGATTGAGGTATAAAAAGGGGTGGGGAGGAGGTTTTAAGTATTGGGAGGGGGTTTCAACAAAAAGAGTTTGGGTCAATATCTCTAGAAATTAAGGTTATTCTTTAATATCCCACGATCGCACGTGCTATGTGAGATTTTCACTAAGTGAAGTCCCCGTGTCAACTCCTTGGCCTAAGTCTCTGTTTAAACATGTCCACGAGACGAGTCTTTGTCTCCCCTGCATCGAACCAGACTCACTCCCTCCTCCCTCTCCAACTTTGCAAATCCCGTGTTTCTCTTTGAGAGAAGATCCACAGAGCCATAGACAATGTGCATCCACTTGGATAACCGTAGCCATAATGGGAAGGTAATGCTATTCTTTATTTTCCTATTCTTGTTTATCTTCCGCAAAACAAAATTATTTTCTTATTCTTGGATAACTATTAGACTTGCTAATAGTTGTAACTTTTACTAGGTTAAATCAATTGATGATACAACTATTAGCTTAACTTGAACTCCAATCATGATTTTTACTTGAGTTGCAATTGCCGACATATTAACTTTTAAATTAACTATTAGATACAACTATTAGCTTAACTCCAATGATTCTACAGTTATTGGCTTAACTTCAAGTCAATAACTTAACTTCAAGTCTAATCACGATTATATTGGATAACTATTAGACTTACTAATAGTTATAAGTTATTCCAATAGTGATACACATATTAAAATAAATTTAGATGAAATCCATCTCGAGAAGTGAAAGAGAACAATCAATTAGGTAATCTTCAACTCCATCTGTTAGTTGGGAGTCTACTTAATTTATGTGCAAAGGCTTAGTCTAACTCCATTTGGAGGCAAACAAATGAGATAACTAGGAGTTGTGATATTAACAACAATAACTTTATATTAAATTTTAAATTAACTATTAGATACAACTATTAACTTAACTCCAATGATGATACAATTGTGAGTTTAATTTCAACTATAAGTTTAATAACCATAAATTATGTGGTTGTTATATTAGGTTAATTATTATGTTAGAATAATCCGTCAGGATTATTGTAAATAAATAATAGGAATATGAATAGCTAGGAAGGCGAAAAGGCTGGTAATCAACCGCCTCGTGAAATGTATAAATATAGGCATTTGCATTTGAATAATCAATTAGAATCGGGAGTTATTACCATCATATTAGATATAGAAACTTACAAATTATTTAGAGAAAAAACATTATCAATGTATCAAATATATATAGCTACCCTTATTTCCAACATATTAATATTAGTAATATGGTCGTTCTAATATTTCCAATCAATGTATCAAATATATATAGCTACTCTTATTTCCAACCTATTAATATTAGTAATATGGTCGTTCTAATATTTCCAACATATTAATATTAGTAATATGGTTGTTCTAGTTTAGCCATTTTAGTCTTCATACATGCTCTCCAATCTCAATTGTCGTCTTCGAAGTTTGGATGGTTATATTTTAGCCTGTTTTGCTATCACACATGCTCTCCAATTTCAATTGTCGTCTTTGAAGTTTGGATTGATATAGTGTAATCTGTGTAGACATGTATTAA
This sequence comes from Pseudotsuga menziesii, assembly GCA_001517045.1. Classification (NCBI taxonomy): domain Eukaryota; kingdom Viridiplantae; phylum Streptophyta; class Pinopsida; order Pinales; family Pinaceae; genus Pseudotsuga; species Pseudotsuga menziesii. Next base: position 5,528 of record LPNX010386968.1, read on the forward strand.
GGTCTACATATTTTGCAGCCATTGCAATAGGAACTCTGACAGTTTCAGTGAATTCTGTGTTGTTTTGCCGTTAGAATTTGTGGAAGTATTCTATTGCTTAGAGGGACGTGTGTGTTGTTGGAGGGCTGAGTAAAAGTACTTTATTTTTTTTAAGAGCGAATTGTGTTTTTTAGGGTTAATAATCCGCAATTGGGGACTTTTTGACTTTCAACTTGAATTTAATGTACAAAATTTGTAATTTCTGTTGTTTGTTGAGCAATTTTAAATTTAGAAATGAAATCAAGTGATAGGAAAACCTTAAACAGCCACACTCTGTAAGATTTAGCAGTGTTTTTAAAAGTTTTGAAAATTCCATGAAAATTCATAGCAAACAACTGGTGAAACAAAGGTCAAAAAGTCCCCTCTTTAAACAACTCGATCGGAAATTAGTTTATGGCTTTGCGGATCTTTGCTCAAATAGGGACCCAGATTTTGCAGAGGGAGTGAGTTTGGTTCCGTGCAGGGGAGAAGGAGACTACATTAACTGATAGCCTCCGCACATGGATAGCCTCCGCACATGGATGGGAAAAGCGCGCTCAAAGCGAGCTTTGGTGTAATGATGAGAGCTTCACACAGAAATGTAGTACAGCTATAGTCCGCGGAAGGACCTCACAGAAAAGTGATATAAGACATTATCAGTTATTTTTATGTCTATGGATAGAAAAGTACAAATGGAGTGCGGTTCATTTCAAACTTAAACCGAACAGTACACTATGAGCGTGGGCTCATTCAAACTCCATGTGCGTGGACAAGGGTTTTGAGCTACAATGACATCATCCTCGGGCGAGCTTCAAAGAGACTCTTATTCATTCATGTGCAGAGTTCATGTGGGGAGTCTGTGAGACGTTGACCAGGGATCAAGATTGAAGGGCTGGTCTTAATTTCATATGGAAGGTTATATATTCATGCGGCCCTTCATTGATGAAGGGCTTTCAAAAAGCTCACATTTCAAATGACAGTAATAAATTAATTGTACATTTCATTTATTTGATGATGACAAAAATTTAAAACAAAAAATTAAATTGCAAAATGGGATTTGTAAAATTGCACAAGTGAATGTATATCCCTGCCTACATTGTGTTCAATCTATTTGATTGGGGAATAAGTCTACAATTGCTCAGAGGCTTTAAGGTTTATAATAAAAAAGGAACTCAGACAGATGGTCAAGCCGGATAGTACAATCTATGGCTATAAATTTGGAAGTATGGATTGAGGACGAGAAAAGGTGCTCACTTAAGAGACCATTTCTTGATGGCGTTGAAGGAATTCAAAACAAGAGGCAGCCTATGCTAGAACTCCGAAGCTTCAGTCATAAAATAAAATCTATTGGGGAAGTAGAAGCAACCAAAGCTGAATGTTTTGAAATTACTTTTGAGATTACTGAGAAATTGATAAACTATCAAAAAGATGCAGACCTGAAGAATAAACAATGGAGGTTTTTGCACAGTCATCATCTGAAAGATTCACAGGGCCAATTCAAAGAATTATCCTCTTAGATATATAAAACTAAAGTCTTCAAAAAGTAATAGGTTGTCAACTAATTAACTTGTGCTTGAATGCATGCACATCTCCGCCTTACAGTAACAGGAAAGGCAAATTTATATAAAATTACCTTGGCTGCCGAAGTTAGCCAATGAATCTAACGAGTTCTTCCTCAGCCGTTCATTGTGTCAACGTTCTCCTGCAACTTCTCTTTGCGTCGCCAAATTCTGCTATGCCATGGAATCTAGATAGGCACCACAACACCCAATTATTCATGTGTATTATCAAATTATATACTTAATATGTATGGATCCATGTTGACCTACTCAGAAAAAAAAACAGTGAGGTGCAACCATCTCATGGTTAGTTACCTGCTACACTGCTGACAGAAGCTTTGCTGGGTACCAAGAACAATGACTTTGGGGGCTTTGGAATGCATTTCACAGACTTTATGTCTCTTGTGATATTCTTTTGCATTGGCCAACACTACGTTGCATCCTTCCACTTGACAACGGGGAGGTTGAGCGGTCGAAGCCGGCAAAGCCCTCGGCTTCTTATAAACGCAATCGCCAGCGCTATTACCAGTGACTAGATTAATTACCTTAGCCGGATTCGCAGCGTTTCCAAAATGCTGCCGCTTTCCTAGCTTAAGGCACGTTAAGGAATACCCTTGAACATCCTTGATGACATTAATGTTATCTCTCATGCGATCCTCGTTAGCACTCTGATAATTGTCATTCCTCCGGAGTCCCACCCAAGCCAACTACCACCATATTTCTCTGACCAGAATGGCTATACTCGGAACCCCCAAGAAAATTACCACCATTTGCAACCCCTTTTACAAGCCAACCCTTCAATAATCCATTGCCTTCGCTTTTCACAGAACCCTCAGCCAAAGGATTCTGATGAATCTTGACATCCAGAGGAAACTGTGCCTTGTGATTGCCTGAAAAACTCCCATCGTTGATGACTTCAGTAAAATTACCAGCAGCCATGAGAGGCTCAGACAGGGGGAGGACTCATGAACCATGCTCGTCCCACGGAATAACTCCTTCCCAATATTATAACCCTCTTCTGAACAAACCCATTCAGCCATGGGTAATCTCTCATACCTATCCCCGATCGTACTGTAAAGCCCTGTGCAACCTTCCCAGTCCCAAGGACTCTTTAAATGCCAATCCTGCATCTTAGAGGGCCAGCAATGATCATGGCGGCTGCTAATGTTACCACCATGATTTGCCATGGAATTTGAGTCCATATTCTTAAAAATGACTTCTTCTTCACAAGACCAAAACTAATCCAAGGAAAAATACAGATACACTTTCGGGCTCTTTTTACATGATGAATATTTACCAAATCCAGTGATCCCATATTTGCTTCGATTTCCAAATCCGGGATGATTAAAATACTAACCTAGTTGTCTGAACAAAACTTCCATAAGAGCAATACTCCCCAGAGCCTCGTCCAACAGATCCGCATCAGAGAGCCCCTGAATCAAACTGATGTAGGTAAAAACATCTGGGGCCATCCCCTTCTCAACCATGAGAATCTGCATTTTCATGGAAAAATCGAGCTCGCCCATTTTACAGAGCCAGTCTGCTTACCACCGGCTTTTGCAGAATCAACTGTATCTACTTATGGATAAGCTGGATCAACAGACTCAACTGGATCAACTGGATCATCTTTGGCGAGGACTGCTTCGCCCATCTGGAGCTGAGCTTCAAGTTCTACTCTCTGAGCCCCACTGTGAGCGGTGTTCTTGGACAGACATACGGGGCAGAATACAGGAGCACTGTGAAGATGGGGGTGGCCATGACCGTCATGGGAGGAGAGTCCAGTTATGTCACTTCCAGTCTGTTCGCCGTAGACTGCAAAGTTGCCCGCTTCGCCGCTTCCTCCTCCAACGACGATAAATTTAGCATGACCAGTGCACTCAACTGCGACAGCGGACGCGGCGGTGGCCGTGGGATTGACTCCACATCGCCCAAGGCACAATAAACTCCCCATTGGCTGCGGCTGGGAGTCTTATTAAGAAATCCCTTGTACCAACAGTTTTGGCAAGGATTTCGAAAGATCGCAAGACAGATAGATAATTAAAGCTGTACTGTGATTTCAGATGAATAAATGTTTGATGGGAAGTTTTACATTAAAATAAACATTGCACTTCTTGATAACTTGTCAATTTAAAATTATATTTTTTTTTGACGGGCAATTATTGAATTACACTTCTGGGACGGGCTAGGAGGCCTTTGACAGGCTATGACGAGTTCAATTTTGATCCCTGACGTCGACCAAGGAGGTGAGAAAAGGACGACTGTGATCTGGCCCACAACGGGACTGCAGTGTGTCAGACTGACCTAGATGACGGCGCCCGAGGGGTGGTTGGGGATGGCCGGGCGATTTTGCCGTCCCGACCACTCCTTCTCCAATTCTTTTAAACAATTTCAACAACTCATTAAGTATCATTTGTTATCTCTTGCTGAACAATATTCATTATGCAGTAGAGTAATAAATGCTATGACGACATTACTGTGGATCCTTGGATCTAAAACAGATTGAAATCCAACGGCCCACAATGTTGTTACCACAGCATTTATTACTCTGCTGCATATAAAATATTTTTTTTCCATACCTCCAATCCGATTGAATTACAATGTCATGCATTATTAGCGTATCTGATATCGAAGTCATCATTTGTTACCTGCCGATCCTTGATTTACAATGTCATGCATTATTAGCGTATCTGATATCTGAAATGACAATTTGTAAGGTCTACGAGTGGCACTGCATCAAAACTAGTAGACATGCCATTCATTTTTCGACATAGATGGTTGGAAAATAGCGTCAATCTCTCGGGGATCAAATCAGCAAAACAGTGCTGATTGGAAAGCCAAAATAACTTACCCCTCGAAGGCTGGAGGCGGGCCGCCAGCGACCGGTGGTAGTTTGAGTGGTAGATTTAATACCAGATGCACAACTAACTACACGTGATGGTTGCCCATTAGGAGAGGGTATGGAAATTCTACATATATAGGACTAGACTGCATGAACTTAGCATCACATCGCACTCAGAGGCTCTCTCCTGCGTAGTTCCGATATGGATTCGTCGAATTTGCACGAACTTATGTTGTGGACTCTCACTTGGCTTGCCCTGTACGTTGGATTTCGTTATATCTTGAGATCGAGCTTGAAACTCAAGCAGAAGCGCCTCCCACCCGGGCCATCGGGATGGCCACTGCTGGGGATTTTGCCATTGCTGGGAGCAATGCCTCACGTTACTCTATACAACATGTATAAGAAATACGGCCCGATAGTGTATTTGAAATTGGGGACGTCCGATATGGTGGTGGCCTCCACGCCCGCTGCTGCTAAGGCGTTTTTGAAGACTTTGGATATAAACTTTTCCAACAGGCCGGGAAATGCAGGCGCCACCTACATTGCCTACGATTCTCAGGTGCGCGCCTCACTGTACATCTTCTATGATTTCGTTTTAAAAAATTTGGATATTATATTATTTAAATCGAGATTCTGAATGTATAAATCTATTCAGATCCTTGAATACCTCCGAGTATGAGTATTTTTAAGCAAAAATCCTTGATACCTAAAAAAACATCCTGCTGAAAAACATTGTAGAAATTGTTCTCTTTTAGACTACTTAGATGATGTTTTTGTTAGTATGAAAGCTTTCCATTTAAGATGGGAGACACCCTGCCTGTGTAAATGCTTTCCATAAGAAGTGAGAAGTCAATTTACAGATGTCACTAACAAAGAATGATAACTGTATTCAGTATCAGTTTGACAATGAAGTTATCATAATATTTTTGATCACTTGTTTGACAATGAAGTTATCATAATATTTTTGATCACTTTTTTGCTTAACATGATGCTACTTAGAGGTGTTCAGTTGTCACATGATAGTACTTATGAGTGTTCTCAGTCCCAGTTGTCATTGTCATGGTACTTATTGGTACCTTCATTATCAGTTTGAGTTAGTATCAGTACAGATTTATCTAAAAGAGATCTACCAAGTATTTAGAGGGATCAAATTTTTCAAGGTGCAAACTTTTTCTACAAAGCTGTCTAGGGGAAGATTTTGACTTTTCAGTTGATTTTCAGACTGAATCTGGTGAATTTAACTCACAAAATCTTGAAGTTTTGTTGTTTGTTGGGCTATTTTAAGTGCATAAATGAAATCACATGACAAGAAAGCCCCAAGCACCCACATTCTCTAAGATCTAGCAATGTTTTTGATTCAGTGAAGATTCATAGCCAGAAACTATAAAAAACCAGCCAGAAATAGGGAGAAAATAGTCACAACTAGCTTTTTCAGAGTGGAAATGTAGTGGAAATGTGTAATACAATGTTTGTGGTTTTAGTTTATCTAATATTTTATACTGTTTTATATATATATATATATATATATGCAATTCTAAATAATTTAAATTTAATTTAAGCTCACTTATTATTTTTTATAAAAAACACTTGTGATGAGCACTGAAAGGAGTTACAAGTCTCTTCCCTATTAGACTGTAAAATGCACCTCTTCGATAGAATAAAAATACCACTTTTACATGCTATAAAATAAAATAGATAAAATAAAAATATAAAATACACCTCATCAGTGCAATAAGAATATCACTTCCACAGCATATATATGATTGTATCTTTAATAAACTGTTAAAATTTTCAGTCATGTATTTTTACTTTCAGGACATGGTCTGGGCAGCCTATGGAGGCCGGTGGAAAATGGAGCGCAAGGTCTGCAACCTGCACATGTTGGGAGGAAAGGCTTTGGAGGATTGGCAGCCGGTAAGAGACGCGGAGATGGGTTTCATGCTCCGGAATATTCTCAAGTCGGTGAACGTGCCAGACCTCCTCAACATCTGCGCCGCCAACATTATCGGGCAGATCATTCTGAGCAAGCGGGTATTCGAGACCGAAGGAGACGAGGCTAACAAGTTCAAGGACATGGTGGTGGAGCTCATGACCTTGGCGGGATACTTCAACATTGGGGACTTCATTCCTTCTCTGGAGTGGATGGACTTGCAGGGCATCCAGCGGGGTATGAAGAAGCTGCACAAGCGATGGGACGCACTGATAGCGAGGATGATAGAGGAACACCAGTCTATGGCCAAGCAGCGAGCGGCTCACCCCGATTTCTTAGACATTGTCATGTCCCAGAGAGACAACTACGATGGCAAAGGCGGGAGGCTCTCCGATGTCCATATCAAAGCTCTACTGCTGGTAACGTTTCGAATCGTTGACTCCTTTAAATCAATAACTAATTTATGTATCTAGCAATAGGGCAAACCCTATTTTACATAATATAAAGTCGCTTTCCCGGATTGTGTGAGAACCGTCAGATGAGGCTAAAAATATATTTTAGGAGTAAGCTACCGACGCTACGATTTTGCCCGACGGCAATCGTCGGGCCGGCACTCCGGCCACCGGCGACCCCTTCATCCCGGTTGCCCTTCGGCCGTTCTACCACCGCCCGTTCTCCAACCCTCCGTTGTGCCCCGGATTGTTGTTACATCCTCCGCCGTCAGCAAGCAAAAAGCATCCTCCAGCAGAGTGATTAATGCTGCGGGGTCTCTGACACACCATTACTATCTGTGCCCATCGTATCGTGGATAAGAGTTTTCTGATAGCCGTGTTAACACTGTTTTCAAAAAGCGAATTTGAATTTCAAATAACCCCGCCAATAAGCGAATTTGAATTTCAAATAACCCCGCTTCACCAAAGTAACATCTATGCGTTGGCTCCGCCACCAGCCATGGTTCCTCACACCAATTCCTCCCCTTCTCCACCATGGTAGAAGAGGTTGCCCCTGCTATCAAGGATCTCTCCGAAAACTCTCAGTCGACAGTTTGAATCTTGCAAAATATGTAGC
>LPNX010386994.1:3325-22763 GCA_001517045.1 Pseudotsuga menziesii
CTGGCATCACACTAGGAGTCGTCTTAACACAGCCAGGAGAAGGGGATCTTGACCATCCCATTGCATATTCCAGCAGAAAGCTATCAACAACAGAAAAAAACTACACCACAACAGAAAGAGAGGGCTTAGCTATGGTGTATGCGCTGCAGAAGTTCAGGCACTATCTATTGGGTGCCTCATTTAAAATGTTTACTGACCATTCCGCATTGAAGTACCTAGTCAATAAACCAGTGTTAGGGGGGAGAATCTGCAGATGGTTACTCCTCTTCCAGGAGTATGATTTTGAAATCATTGTGAAACCAGGAAGACTGAAAGCTGGGCCTAATCATCTGTCGCGTATAGACTCAGGGGAAGAACCCGGTAACCTAGAAGACAATCTGCCCGATGCGCAGTTGTTCTATGTGCAGATCGCAGATGACTACTATGCCGACATTATTCAATTCCTCACTACAGGAGTAGCACCTGATGAGTTCACTAAGCAGCAAAAGAAACAGTTGGTTGTTAAGGCAGCAGACTTCACCCTCATTGCAGGATGCCTATATAAGTTAGGTCCGGATGAAGTTCTACGCAGATGTGTAATGCCGCATGAAAAAGACGCTATTCTCAAAGAGGCACACTCAGGAACCGCAGGAGGTCATTTCACTGGAAAGCTGTCTGCGCAGAAAATCCTAGAGGCAGGATTATGGTGGCCTACGTTACACAAAGACACCAAGGACTTTTGCAGATGCTGCGATATCTGCCAGAGGGTGGGAAAACCCTCGCGACGCGATGAAATGCCGCTGCGACCGCAGGTCACGCTGCGCGCATTTGACAAATGGGCTATAGATTTTGTGGGTCCTATCAACCCACCAGGAAAGTGCACGGGAGCGAGATATATTATTACCGGAATAGAGTACCTCACCAGATGGGCAGAGGCCAAAGCAGTAAGAAATTGCGATGCTGCTATAGCTGCACAGTTCCTGTTTGAAAATATCATCAATAGATTTGGATGCCCAGTAATTTTGATGAGTGATCAAGGCACACATTTCTTGAACAGCACTATTGAGGCATTGGCAAAAGAATTCCAGATTTAGCACTATAAGAGCACTCCCTACCATCCACAGGCTAATGGTACAGTGGAGGCCTTCAATAAGATTCTAGAAAATGCTCTTACTAAGATCTGCAATAGCCAAAGGAATGATTGGGACCTCAGAGTTAACGATGTATTATGGGCATACAAGACCACATGCAAGAAACTTACGGGACACACACCTTTCAGCTTAGTATATGGATAGGAGGCTGTTATGCCTATGGAGTACATTCTTCCCAGTTTAAGAATCGCTCAGATTACCGAAATGACTGATATAGACACAGTGGAGGAAAGGCTAGCATAGTTGCTTGCCTTAGAAGAAGACAGATTCATCGCCGGATTCCATCAGAAAGTGCAGAAAGCACGAGAAAAAGCTTGGCATGACAGACACATTAAGGGTAAGACTTTCCAAATCGGAGACCTAGTACTCCTCTATGACAGCAGATTCATTAAGTTTCCAGGGAAGTTCAAGACACATTGGCTGGGGCCATATCAAATACAACAAGTTAGAGAGGGCGATGCTGTTCAGCTTAGCCAGTTGAATGGGGAGCTTCTTCCCACATGGATCAATGGCAGTAGGCTTAAGCTCTATAGTGATAGCCACCTCGCCTCTCAGCCCTAGCTTAAACCAGTTTATAGCGGTGCAGATGTCTCGTGTAGTTGAAAGGAGGCACCGCACCGGGAATGAGTCTACACCGGGAAAAAATAAATAAATAAATTTCTTTGACACTGTTTGTTTGCGCAGGTGATGCGGAGTTGCATCGCAGCAGTAAGATGTTTCCCCTGCCACGTACTCAGTTTGCAACCGATAGTGGGCTAGTCAAGTCACTGTCTGCCAGGTAGTTAATGAAGAAATGACCTGTATCCCCTACCGTAGATTTGGAAACAGTATAATAAATTTTTCCAGATTTGGTAAATCTCTGACGACACCCGTGCCTGGATATGCACGCTTTGAGGGACACGTGATCAGATCTCAGCAATTATGGCGGATCAGAGTGACGGGTAGGGTCTCGTCCAAGTAATTATGATGACCAACAGGTTTGACCCAGGATGACCATTGCGTCCGGTAGTATGCCTTCGGCATAAAAACAGACATCCCTCAGGTAGGAAGGGTACAGTTGCCAAATCTCGAGAGCTATACAGGGCAGTGCTAAGTGTCCCCTGTGCAGAGCCAATTAAGTTATAGAGTACAGTGACTTCCAGAGTTCGAAGCCACTGCACGCCCAGAGTATTCATCCAAGCGGATTCTGACTAAGGCTGAACCTATAGAAGCGAAGTTTGGAAAGAACGTACTGACCGTGCGTTCGCCATGGCGACGCCACCCAAGGTTGTGAAATTAGAGACATCACAGGGCAGACAGCCATTAAGGATGGGGAGTCAAGCACCAGAAGTAGAAGTTGTCACCAAAGTCTCTGCTAAGGAGAAGAAGAACGCCGAGCCGATCACTGAAGATAAGAAAGCAGAGCAGAAGAATGAGAAGAAATCTCCTGTCAGAAAGAAAGTAAAAATCAGAAAAAGAAAGCAACGGGAGAAAGTCACTGACCTATCTGATCAGCTAAGAGAAACACGAAAGATTCCAGAGGTACTAAAACAGAAACCTGAGGATCAGAGGCAGCATTTGGACCTGGAGCACTTCAAAGAGAAGAGAAGTGGAAGAAGACTGCAAACCCAGCGGAGGGGAGACTTCCAGAACGAGGACAAAGGCTTGTTCTCGGACCGGAGCTCATGGTTTGCTCCTCTTCTGTACACACGGCTCCAGACTGAATGAAATGTTTGAGAAGGCTGGAAGATACAGATTTTCCTTGTGATAAAAGTTCTAACCCAGATAAAAAGGAAAGGATATCTGGGGAGCACTTCTCAAACACTAGAGCGTTCATAAAAGAGAAAGAGCGAAGAGAGCGAAACCATGACTATGGGCAGAAAGGATAAGAGAGCTCAGTGAACTAAGTTACCAAAATTCCAAGAGAATGTGCCGAGGTAATGAAGAACGAAGTCGAAGGACTTCGGCAGAAGTTGCAGAAGACTTCGCAAGAGGTGAAGGAGAAGCTACAGCAGGAGAAGCCCGTTCCAGGTGGCTCGAGGATGAGCCACAAGTAAGTGTTAGGGGACTGTTGGAGTAGGGTCCCGCAGCTACAGAAGAAGCTGCTAGTTTTGGCGAAAAGAAGATAAGACGGAGCTACGACGCCGTAGCACAGTTCCAGTTGCAGAGCAGAGCCAGAAACCATGACTTTTTGAGATACGAAAGTCAAAGAAAGGCAACGGTACCTGAGCGGCTGAGAAGGGAGAGCTCACCCACTGCATTGAAGGCAGAGGCAAAAGACAAGAGGGCTCAGTGACCCTCGTAAAGAAGAAGGAGCAACGAGGCTCAAGCATTGAAGACGAAGGACAAAGAAGTGAAGCGGTGCATAGTACCCATGATCAGTGCCGGGAAGCATGGAAGACTGCAGAGAGCTGTGGTGTGACGGGAAGCGGCTACCTCAAGGACAGAGAGGACTGACTGTCACTAATTAGGTTTTGGGTTACTGCTGGGACAGGCCCACAGTGTTGTAATGGCACGACCTTCGGGCTGCCTATATAAGAATGTAATTTTGTATTGTAAAGGGTTAGCTAGTTGGTTAGATAGAGAGACAGTCGTGATTGAAATAGGCAATAAGGGTAAGTAGACTGTTGAAAAAGCCGAGCTCTGGTTCTCGGTCTAGCGGTAGCAATCTTACTGAAACCAGTAGCCGGCTTGTAGAGCATGCATGTAACGATCCGCAGGGATCGACTGAGAGGGAAGAGTATGTTGTAAGAGCGACAACGTAAAGGTAGAGAAGATCTTGAGCTGCATATGAGGTGCAGCAGGACTGTGTTTGCATTCCCTTAAGCTATAATAGAGAAGCACAGTTTTGTGGATGTAACTCCCATCCTGGGGGCGAACCACGTTAAAATCCCGTGTTTTGTGATTGATTTGCATATTGTGTTTATTTGTTGCATCTATCCGATTATGTTATGCAATTTGCTTACAGTTAATATATGAATGAGTTGTTTAGTTACAGCACTACAGGAAGATATATACAAGTCGAAATCCTTGGCACTTCGTATAAGGACTTAGTTATGCTTGCCTTAGATAGTTAATTAATCACAGTAAGACAGTCTGGGTATCAGGTCTTGCGCGTCGACACGAACAACGTTAAGTGCGCTAAGCCGCGGGCGGAGGGTATCGTAAGAAGGCGATACCGCACCGGCAGAGGAGTTACGGTGCGCGATACCGTAAGCGGAGGACTTAGTGTTGAGCAGGAGTTACGTGTCGCACGGGGTGTGGCGATGCGGTGAGATTGGGACTATTAGAAGAGAGAAGAATCCGCGTGACGTGTACAAGGGTAGAGATACCGTGGCTAGAAGGGCCGCGAGTGGGGACTAGACCACACATCGCGAGCGGAGGATCGCGTGGTGCGCAGGAAAGAGATCTCGTAGATAGGAGAGCTGCGAGCCACCAGTAGGATTGCCACAGAACCTGGTCCAAGATGCTTGAGTCCTTGGCCAACCCATTAGAATCACTTCGGGTGAGACTTCAGGCCTCTGTGCGGTCTGTCGCCGAAAGGGCTAGTGAGCTAGGGGTGTTGTTGGTTGACTATAGTAAACCCGGGTCTGCCCATGCAATCAACATCATGCCTCCAATGACCAATATGATGATCTAGATATATTGGATAGGTTGAGAGTGAAGACGATGCCACACCATAGTGGAGACAGTGCAATTCGTGCCTCCAATGACCAATATGATGACCCAGATATATTGGATAGGTTGAGAGTGAAGATGATGCCACACCATAGTGGAGACAATGGGTGGGATGTTTTCTCACTAGAATATAATGCAAAAGATCCTCTCAATACCATTTTACAGAGTCTGTGATGGCCAGGTACCTTAAAATTTTTAATTGTCTTTGGAAGCTTAAACGTGTGGAACATGCTCAGAGCGCTACATGGTAGACTATGGAGCCAACCTGCTCTATTGCTTGCCTATATGCCACTATGGATGCTGGTGGGAAGCAATGACTTATATCCATTTTAAGATGATGTCAAAAAGTAAGAAATGAAATGAACCATTTTGTCACAAATCTGCAGAACCATCTCAGGTTCGAAGTTCTTGAATACTCACGGGTGTACTTTTTGGATGAAATGGAAGAATCAAGTGACCTTGATGAACTTATAGTTGCTCATGAAAGGTACCTTAATGCGATTGTAGAGAATTCACTTTTAGGGAACGATCTCATCATCTATATAAAACATTGTTTCTATTGTTTGATGTCATTTCATTTTAGGCTTTAGGAGCTACGGGGAAACTAAACAAGCAGTAAAGCGCTAGGAAGACAGTACAGAGCAAAAACAAGGTGAGTTCCAAAATAAATACTTCAATAAGTAGCTGAGTAGCTCGACAACATCTCGAAGAATAACACAAGTGCCCATCCATCGATAAGCTAGGAGATATTATGTACAACCATATATAATACAATGATACCAAGATTCAATTTATGACCCCTTTTTCAATATGATATTTCATCGGGGTTTTTTATTTTACTGTTTTTTTTAATGCCTTCCATTGGGACTTTTGGGAGTACTCATAAGCTTGCATAAGCTTTCGTGTTTATATTTCAGTGAGTCCTCTTTTGCAGATAGAATTTTTAGCAGATCTCCATTTGTATTGATAGTTCCCAAAAATTTCCAGTTGTGTATATAAGTTGGATTTGTGATATCTGGAGAAGGGTCCCTGGAATTTTTAATGTTTCCTAGATCTGATTGATTAGATCCAATTCCAGGTGAAGGCCATTTTGAGGGCTGCGAATATGTTGTTTGCGTGAGTTCTTCTTAGGATTTTACAGTTTTGTTAGGACTCCATATAATTTTCCTGATAGTATGACCTGATTTTTATTGTTTTGATCATGAAGAGGCACTGGGTTTCAAATTTGTGAATGATTTTTCTATTTTTCTGCTGCATGGGTAATGCTTGAGAGTTTATTGTGATGTAGTTTTGTCGTGGCTTGCTTGATGAGAAAAAATATAGAGATGGGAATTATTTAACATGATTTCTACAGGCTCTGATTTCTCATTTTTGTCTGCATGGGATATATGCTAGTTTCTCTGAAATAGAGCTTTTGTTTTAGGCACTCAAGATTATAGAGCATGGGTGTTAGATTTTTTCTTGTTATTTTAAGTTTAGTGTTCTTGATCGAGAGAGAGAGAGTGTCTAGGATCAAAGGGCTTGCAGAATTCTAACGGGGATCTTCTTGATCTCCTTGATTAAGGAATCAGAGAGCATGATTTTATTGCTGTCTAAAATAAGTTGTGATTGTCTGATGGGGGTTCTCAAGGAGAGCCCATATATGAATGAGCCAAGAATTACAGAGCAGCGCATTCTTTTTTTTTTTAAGCATTGTCTTGTAGAAAGTGAAATTAAGGATAAAGTTACTAGAAGAACTAGTAATTCTTTACAGTAGAAGACTTACAAGTGTATAAGTTGTGTCTTCAAAACGTTAAAATATTGGCAGAGTGGGATACCCGATTTCATGGCTTGGAGCAAAATCAGGCTCAATAATATTAAGCCTATTATGATGATTCCAAGTCCAACAACCTACGATTCTGGAACTGGAACTAAGTACTCCATTAAGTACAAACGCGTGTGACAGAATACCCACCTGGGAGAACCTACGAAGAGACCAGTACCACCATTACTTTGTTTTCCACGTGATAGAAACACGTGGTAAAATTTGAAATCAAACACGTGGCAAAGTACTATTGGTTAGAGGGACGACAACAACTACAGTGTTTTAGAACCCAACTTCAAAGAATAACGTCTAACAACATAAATATAAGCACTTATCTTGATAATTTCTTTTAAATATAACTAAACATATTTTTTCAAATATTACTAAATATAACACAATGTCTTGTGTATTAAAAAACACACTATTTTATAAGTCCATATGGATGAATTGGATCCCGTAAAAACACGATTATAATTTATAAAATGCGCCGCAGCATATTCAATAGATACCATATGCCATGCATTTCAATGAGGTCCTCTTTATGTAATATTAATATGTATTTAAAATATAAGGGCTTATCTTTTAATAAATACACATATATATAAAATTCTTAATTGGATATTTTAATTACAAAGATAATCTTTGTATAATATTATTTTAATTTCTTTTAAAAAGGTTATAAAGATATTTTATGGTATTTTATGTTGGAAATAGGATAATTATATTATCAAGAATGATAACTTGTTTTTTTTAAAATAGTTAGTTTAAGATTGACAAGATTATATAAGTCCATTATTGATCGACAAGTATCATTTTAGTCTATTCAAAACTTATCTCAACTTATAAGGACGCTTAAAAGTTTTTAGATTATCATGAATAGTTATTTATTCTTCTAGTGCTCCAAGCACCAAGATGACCTTGGTCATTTGACTCGTTGTTTCTCAACCATTCACGCTCTCCCTAATGGATTCATGCCCCAATTTGTTAAGTAGAGTCAAGCCCTCAATCTCCTAAGTCTACCAAATCAATTCACAACTTAGGCAAATAAATGACATTACTTACAATGCATTTACTGGGGATGTTACATTCCGCATTAGTTACTATGGACAATTAGACATTTTTCAGACATATTTAAGTTTTTCGTGTGGCTTAACCACTTTCTTCTATGTAATAAAAACTTCTATATGTTTTGGTTCAAAACAGACAATTGACTCATGGAGACCAAACATGTCACAAAGTGAGATTTGAACTTGAGTGGGGAAGGAAACAAATTTTCCCGTCAGTCGCTTGAACTACACTCAATTGATTGTGTGTGTGCGTGCGTGCGTGCATGTGTGTGTGTGTATTTACATTAAAAACTTCCTTGGGAAACCCTCCAAGCACTTTTTACATTCCATGAATAACACTTGGCGTAAGAGTTGTCAACAAACAATAATTATGCTCAATCTTAAGTGACACAGGTGGAATTGTTTTTGTGACTTCCTTGGCTATTATGGCTTCAACATGGCAAGTCAAACCACTTTAGCTAACCCCTCGTGATGTTGTATATTCATAGTCACCTTTTGGGATTTGAAGCTAATCATGTATGTGTTTTCTTAAAGTCACCTCTAATATTTAAAGCTATTTTCAAGTAAATTAAGTATATTTATTAGCTTTTATATGGAAATTACAATTTATTCATCATATGGTTGGATAATTTTTAACATTACAAAAAATTCATTTACAAAAATTTATTTCACATTTTTTTTGAGTGGATTTTTTAAAGTGACACATTGTGTGTGTGTGTGCGCACGCACGCACATGTGTGAGTGTGTGTATTTACATTAAAAACTTCCTTGAGAACCCCTCCAAGCACTTTTCACATTCCATGAATAACACCTAGTGTAAGTGTCGTCAACAAACAATAATTATGCTCAATCTTAAGTGACACAGGTGGAATTATTTTTGTGACTTCCTTGACTATTATGGCTTCAACATGGTAAGTCAAACCACTTTAGCTAACCCCTTGTGATGTTGTATATTCAAAGTCACCTTTGGGATTTGAAGCTAATCGTGTGTGTGTTTTCTCAAAGTCACCTTTAATATTTAAAGCTATTTTCAAGTAAATTAAGTCTATTTATTAGCTTTTATATTAAAATTACAATTTCTTCATCATATGGTTGGATAATTTTTAACATTACAAAAAATTCATTAACACAAATTTATTTCACATTTTTTTAAGTGCATATACAATTCAAATACTTATATTCAATTAAAGTACCACTATTTTGTGGATTCCTCGTTGTAGGTGGGGTGGTTGAGGCAGTTGATTGGGGTTGCCCTCACCCTGAATCAAAACCTGCAACCATATGTTATGATGCCTTTGAGTATCAAATTCAATGTAATGAAAAAAAATTACCAATATTTCTACAATCTTTTAGAACATTTTAAATTAAAATTAAACATGACACTTTAAATATGAATCTTGTATATATTTGGAATATGATACTTGATTTTGATATTAGACTTGAATTCATTTTACCATTTTAATTATAATATTAATGAGCAAAGCAATATTTTATTCATATTTCATCACCAAAATACCAAATAACAAACATTTTAGTAGCTAAATTTCAAAAATACAAATAATCATATTAATTAAGTAAATTAATAAAAAACAACTAGGCATCTTTGATTGTAAGGTTACAACTTTAATTAAATTAATAAATTAATTAATAAGAAACAATTTAGGCATCCTTGATTGAAAGATTACAACTTTAATTTTATGTTTGAATATTAAATTGTTTTTTTTATTTAAAAAAAATCAAATTAAAAAAATGCATATAACCATATACATGAAGTAAATTAATCTTCTATCTAAATCTCTTTTTTCTTAATTACATATATTATAAAATCCTTTTAAAATTTCAAGTAGTGGAAAAAACTTTCTTGACCTGAGTGAGCAATCTGGAGAGCGAGCGATCGTTTTTTAGGGAGATTGCATGCGCAGCAAGAGGCATGAGCCTCATTCATCTTTCAAGGAGTTGGACTGGTGTGCCTGACAGCCTCTGGCTGGGTCGTTGTTCTCCAGCTCAGGCTTCTGAACTGAAGGGATTGGATTGTTGAACCCGAGGCTTTGTCCTCTCACTGTCCTCATGTTCTAAGTGGCTGGATCGGATCTCTGGTGGGGCAGATCGATGGTGACTGAGGTAGGCGGTGATTCGCCGCCTAACTTTCGCTCGGATGCCTTCGACTGGTTAATTGCCAATCATAACAAGAGATCCGGCAAAGGAGATCTCCCAAAGTTTGTTAAAAGAATTGAAGATGTGCTGGAAGTTGCCCTTCCCTCGGAAGAAACGATTCGGGTTTCCCTCTCCCTGGCAGATCAAGCACTGATCGGGCAATTCACAGGGCTCTGGCCCTCGCCAAAAACTACTAACAGCTGGGTCCAAAGAAACTAGAGACCCCTAATCTCCAAAAATGTTGCTTCCTACTCCATCGGAAGGGGTTACTTTCTGTTTGACTTTGAATCCAAAGAAGACAAAGATTTAATTTTCAGGAATGGGCCCTATTTCATGGGGCCGCAAGGTCTCTATCTTAACGGGTGGACCCCGGACTTTGACCCTGAAGCTGACACCCCCAAAGTTGTGTCAGTCTGGGTCAGACTTCCCAATCTCCCTATGCATTGCTGGAACCCCAAATCCCTCCATGCTATAGGGAACGCCCTAGGGAAATACATTGACATGGCGAGCCCTAGACCAATACGCCTATGCTCGCATCTGCGTTGAGGTTGATCTCGAAGCTGGATTGCCATAAGCTATAAATTTAACTATGGGGAAATGGTCCCATTTCCAAAAGTTGGACTATGAACAACTCCCCTTCAAGTGTAGAGGCTGCTATGAATACGGGCATTTCATTCGTAATTGCCCTAAAAAAACTGAGATCCAACAAGATAAGGTGGAAGGATGGCATAGGGTGAATAGATCTAAATCTAAAAATCAAGCTGGTGTGGCTCCAAAGAAGGGTGAGGGGAATAAAGAAGCAAGAGTTATCCCACTAGAAAGAACTCAAGAAACCTCAAAGACTATAGAAGCTAATGAAGTAAGGGAAGATTCTAATGAAGCAGAAGAGAAATCTAGTAATGAAGATAGTAAGGACTCTGAAGTAGTCCTCTCAGATCAAGTGAAAGAGCAAGATGAAGGAACAACAGAGACACAAGAAGGAGAAAGTTTGGGGAAATCTGAGGAAGAACTTGAATCGAAAGAAGAAGAAGAGGAGGAAGGGGAAATAGAACTGACTATTCCAATAATGACTAAAACCAAAGGAAGGAAACCCAAGAAAGAAGTAAGGGAACAAGCCACCTACAAGGATAAGCTGCAAGGCTCCCAGTTAACCCCTGAAAAGTTGCTGAAAAACACTAGAAACACCCGCCAGCATGGGCATGCCCTGAAAGGGATGCCTATGGCCTCCAAAAGTAAGTAATGAAGGTCATATCCTGGAACTGCAGAGGGCTCGGTAGCAAAATCAAGGAAGAAGCTATGTTAGATCTAATCTCTCTACACCAACCAGACATCTTTCCGATCCAGGAAACCAAGATGGAGGAAGCTACATTCCTCCAAGTTAGTAAAAAATTTTGGAAAAAAAGGGGCAGAGCTGCAATAAGCTCAAGGGGAGCCTCCGGGGGCATTGGAACACTTTGGGATGACAGGAAATTTGAGGCTGTTGACATCAAGAACAACTCTCATTGGATCCTCACCCTGCTGAGGCAAAAAGACACTAATACTCTGGTAAGAATTTTCAATATTTATGCACCTAATTCTTATGCTGAAAAAAAAACTGTTGGAACCTCCTTCGTGAGGAAAGGAGTAACCAACATGGAAATGTTATACTGGCGGGGGATCTGAATGTCACCCTTAGCCAAGATGAAAAAAGAGGGGGCTCTCTGATCAGAGATCCCATCAGAGAAATTGTTGATGAGACCATTCTGGACTGGAATCTCATGGACGTTAAGCCCACTACTGGAAAATATACATGGAATAATAGGAGGATCGGTCTTGGGCATATTGCTGCCAGACTTGATCGATTCCTGGTCCAGGACACTTTTCTCCTGCTGGGCTTGATTTTGACGTCTAAAATCTTACCGTTTGGAGGATCGGATCACAAGCCTATTCTCCTTGAGATGGTGAAAGATAAGAATTTGGGCCCTATCCCGTTCAGATTTAATCCAATGTGGGCCAATCACGCTGAGTTTTTAAAGATCGTTGCCGACTTTGGGGCTCCTCTGGTTACAGGGTCTCCCTTCTTCATTTGGGAGGAGAAATTGAGACGACTCAAGAAAGTTATGAAGAATTGGGCTAAGTCGATTCCTACCCCAAATTACAACAAATCCCAAGCTGCCCTCGCGCTGGAGACCCACCAGGCCGGCATGGAGGACAGAATTGTGACCCACGATGACATCCAAAAGGAGACTAAGCTGCAAATGGACCTTCACACTGCATGCAGACAAGAATATGAATGGTGGAGACAAAAATCAAGATGCAAATGGCTGAACGATGGTGACAGGAATACCAGCTTCTTCCATAAGCAAGCCGAGGCTAGGAAAAATCATAATTGTGTGCTCGAGATCCAGGCCCACGACAGGGTTATCAGCAATTTCAAAGATATCAAAGCTGAAGCAGCAAGACACTTCAACATCTTGTTCACTGCCCAGTCAATCTCTAATGATGTCGAGCTTTTGAATCTGGTTCCGAGGGCAGTAAAGAATAAAGATAATGATAAGCTGAAACAAATCATCACACTGGAAGAGATTAAGGAAGCAGTTGATAATATGGAAGATGATAGAGCCCCTGGTCCATATGGGTATAACGCCAATTTCATTAAAATTTGCTGGGATATCATAAAAAAATGATTTACTCAAAATGGTCAGCAAATGTCAAAGGTGTGGCAAAATCGGAGGCAGTACGAATCATGCCTTTCTAGCTCTCATCCCCAAAGAGAAGAAAGCTAATTCATTTGACAGGTTCCGGCCAATATCCTTGTGCAACATTGGATATAAAATTATTACTAAGATTATGGCCACCAGATTAAAACATATTCTGCCAAATATTATTCTGGAGAATTAAGGCAGTTTCATTAAAGGAAGGAAGATTTGGTATAATATCATATTAGTGCAAGAGGCTATCCATTCTATCCTGAAGAACGACGATAAAGGAATGGTGGTGAAACTTGATCTGGCAAACGCTTTCGATAGAGTCAACCATCCATTTCTCTTTCAAGTAATGCTGAGGTTTGGATTCGCTCCTGAATTTGTCTCTTGGGTCAAGGCCTATATCAGCAAGTCGTGGATAGCCCCACTTATCAATGGAAGAGTTGCCTCCTTCTTTCAAGCTTCAAGAGGTCTGAGGCAAGGATGCCCACTCTCTCCTTTGCTTTATGCCATCCAGGCTTCGGTTCTAAGTTTTCAGCTGGAATATGCCAGGAAAGATCAGGATCTACCAGAGATAAGGATGGCTAGAGGGACTAAAGACATCAACCACGCGCAATTTGCGGATGATACTATCTTGCTTGGAGGAGCCAGTCATATTATAGCCCGTTGATTCAAGAACGAAATGAATCGTTATTGCCATTCCTCAGGAAGCAAAATCAACATAAGGAAGAGTCAGATTTTTGGATGGAATATAAATCCTACGGAAATGTCAGATATCTTCCGGATTCTTAATATGGATGGAGTTGTTAGCTAGGATTCCTTTAAGTATCTAGGGGTCCCTATTTTCAAACTCAAACCTAAGAGTTCAGCCTAGAATCCTATTGCGGAAAAAATCAAAAAGAAAATCACGGGATGGGGGGCAGCCTGGTTAAATCTGGCTGGGAAGGTAGTGTTAATTAAAGCTGTTTTGAACAGCTACCTGCTTTACCAATGCTCCCTTCTTCTTGCTCCGGTTAAAATTATAAACCAGATTGAAGGCTTGGTGAGATCATTTCTCTGGCATGGTGGGAACAATGAAGGGGGCAAAAAGTTTGCTTTGGTCAGTTGGAAAACTATCAAGCTGCCTAGGCCGGAGGGAGGTCTACAAATTAGAGATCTAAGAATCCAAAACATGGCCATGGGAGCCAAGTTGCTCTGGAACTTGCTCGACCCAAAACCTTCCTGGTGTAGTCGTGTACTAAAAAGTAAATACTTCCCCAAAATGAGGCTCAAATGTCTAGAGGGGGAGCATATGAGAAAAAATGGATCTCCTATATTTAATCTTTGTAAAAAAACGTTGCCTCAGTTCATTGATAAGTTGTACTGGATACTGGGCAACGGGAAACTGATCAATTTCTGGCAGGACACGATTCTTGGGAAGCCTCCCCCACACCTCCCACGATTGCAGCAATGGATGGAAGCGTTGGGTTATAAAACCATCTAATATATCATTGAATGGGACTTGGAACCTCCAAATTGATGGGTCGGATGGGAATTGCCGGACTGTCCAGATGAGTTAGAACCTGAAGAAACTCTGTTGCTTAACCATTTGGCTGGGATTGCTCCGGTGACAAAATCCACGAAGGATATGCGCGGCTGGGGAAGGAAAACAGGTAGCTACTCGGTGTCTAAGGGATATCATATCTTTGCAGTGAATTACAATGTGTCTGTCAATCCTGAAATATGGAACTATTTGTGGTAGAACTCTACCGAAAATTGAGATGTTCATCTGGACGTTGATGCACCAAAGAGTGCTAATCGGTGAGAACTTGGAGAAAAGGCGGTTCGCTGGTCCATTCCGCTGCCCTCTCTGCACTGAAGCTTCAGAAAATATCAACCATCTTTTTCTAAAGTGCCCGTATGCCATCTCAGTCTGGAAGGAAGTGATGAAGTATGGGGGTGACGAGATTCATTGGCCTGAAAAAATTCAGGACTATTTTCTCAATTGGAATAAAATATATCAGGGAGAGCTGGCTCAGAAAAAAGGACTGAGAGCATGTTGGATGAAACTCCCTAAACTAATTTGCTGGTGCATTTGGATAGAAAGAAACCATAGAGTATTTTAGAACAAGAGCTAGCCAGCATGGAAGATTGCTGCCAAAATAAATGCTTTACTCGGTGAGGTGGTAAGTATCTCAAAGATATCAAATAATAAAGATGACTTGATAGACAAAGAAAAAAATTGGATGCATAGAATTAATATACATGCTGTAAATTGTTTTGCTGTTAAAAAATTGGAAGAATGGGATGTTAGGCTGGACAAGTCTCAATTTGAGAACTGGCTTAGAGAACGAAAGATTTTTAAATTGTTTTTTTACGGAGCCTCAAAAGGGAATTCGGGAAGAGCGGGAGGAGGAGGAGTTGTCATTAACCCTGGTGAGAAAGTTGAGATTGAATACTACTAAAATATCGGATACGACTCCAATAATATGGCCAAGGCTTATGGGCTATGGAAAGGTCTCAAGCTATTGCAGAAGAAAGGAGTGGATGAGGTAATGGTTTTTGGAGATTCCAGGTTAATTATTCAAGCGTTGAATGGGGGAAGAAGGGGTAAAAATGAGCAAACTGAAAGGATGATGAATAGAATTAGGTCCATGGACAAAATGTTCAGGAAGATTGATTTTTTTCATATTCTTATGGAGCTAAATGTGTTGGTAGACATTGCAGCTAATAAATCTATAGCTATAGGTCTCAATGATCTTATTGTAAACTCAATTGTAAGCACGGATATTCCTCCTTAGCATTGTAGGTTAAACGCCTGAAGGAAGGAGAGATTATTGGTAGCTGGTTGTGACTCGTTTCCTGTTCATCAATTTCTCTGCTGAATTCTTTTAATAACATAACCGTTCTTGTAAAAAAAAAAAATCCTCTTAAAATTTCAAAAATGCAACCATATTGATGAAATAAATTGAATCAATCTTCTAGCTAAATGCCCCTTTTTCCTAAATACATATATTATAAAAATCCACTTAAAATTTCAAACATGGTCGAAATTCCATTATAATTCAAATTCCAGCATGATTAAGAAATATTTTAACCCAATTCTAAAGTAACCTTAATAAAAATTAAAAACACATGACAAATATTCCTTGTACTTACGTACCAAGCTCGTTAATCACTAACATTATTAAAGTTTCGTGTATGAACATATTTTTATGTCACCTAAGGTGACAATATATGATTTGAACGTTCAAATTAAAATGTTAGTAAGCTAAACTCTAGATCATTTACACCTAAAATTTGGCAAGTTTTTTGGTCAAAATCTGATGGAAATTATTCAAAGGGTAGTTTTCAGTGTTTGGAATTGCGTGATCTGGGTGCCCCAAGGGTAATCAGGGTCTTGAATCCATTTCTACCATAAAAATTGCAATTTTAACACTGAAACTTTCATTTTCAACAACAAATCGTGTTTGCCAGATTCCGACCAAACTTACCTGAAAAGGTGCAAATGGTCTAGAGATTAGCCAACTCCATTAAAATGACCGTATTTGACCCCAAAAAAAATCATCTTCCTATATTTTTGGCAAAAGGTTGTGATTTAAATATTTTTTGTATTGTTTAAATTTCTATTTATTTCAATGTTTATTGGTTGATAGTTATTGACCTCAGGTTCTTAATCAAGTGTTCTAGTTTTGAATCACCACTTGTCTACAGTGACGTTAGTAAAATGGATACGGAACTGGGTTTCAAGATTTATTCATGTGATATGGTGATCGAATGGCTCGTTTCTGTCAACTGTCAAAGACCCCCCTTAGCCTTAACCTCAACCTGTTGTCATGTGTGAACGACTCTCAAAGATTATTACGCCTGCTTAAACGCTTTATGTGTAGAGACTCAATGCCTCATCGCATTCCCAATTAGAGAAATGGATTGCCTATTTGTAACACTCAAATTTCAATACTCATAACGTCTTTCAAGACTTTCAGAGCAACTTTTTGCCATAATCGCGCAGTGGCAAACTCTGGCTCACTGAAGCTCTACAAGTTTGCGTGATTGGTGTATATGGAATGGTCCCAGTTGGAAAAATGTTATTGCTAACGCTGATTTACAATAATTAAAAAGTCATAAATGTTTAGATATTATGATTGGGTCATTGTATCTCAATATTGTTGGGAAAAATCAATTTAGATATGGATGGAACTATGTGCAAATCGTCTATAGAGTAAGAAGAAATTTCATCCCCTATCTACCTTGGTTCTTTCAAAATTATCTTATATTTTGATAAACAATGAGCCAAAACACTATATCAACACATATCACTAACTTTATAGGTGTTGTATGGCAATTTTGAGCAACAATTTCTTTTCATCGCTGCCCATTCCAAGTACATCAATCGAGTTAACTTTTTTTTCACCAGAATCATCGATCGAGTTAACTTGTGGAGCCTTAGCGACCAAAGTGGTATTCTCTACACATCTAAAGTTCATGGATTCCAGTCGCTCCCTGGAGGAAGAAAGTATGGAGAGAGCTCTCATGGAGAACCCAGCTCGGATTTTGGACTGCACCTTGAATCGTAGACAGTTCAACTCACGACTCACTATCTCCATTCCTCTAGAAGGTAGGACCCGGTTTCTATAGCTCATGTTTTAGTCCTTTGGTCTTTATCTGCATTAGGGTTTTCTCTGCCCGCCCATTTGCAGTTGAGCCCTTCTGGTTTCTTCAGGTCAGTAGGGTGACAGGCGCGGTTATGTCCCTTGGAGTCCCTCCCCCTCTCAGGGGGACTAGTACCAACCAAGGTTAAAACAAGTGGGAAGGACATCGCTATCCGGCTAGCCGCGTAGTCCCCTCGTTTGGGATGCTGACACTTTAACTTGGGTTTGCTGTCTTTTTCTGCAGTTCATTCTGTTTTATGTTCTCTGGATTTGTAGGTTGACTTGTATACCCTAGCACCTGGGAGTTTGGGTTTTGCATGTTTTGAGGGTTACTGTCACTCTTTTTACTGGGGTTTCTGGTGAATACCATTTGTTTGCCCAGTGCATGTGGGAATCTGGTGGTTTCTTATTTCTTGGGTCTTACAACTGTCGCTGCCCCCAACTGCGGCAGGTTTGTCCTAAGGTTTGTTCCGGTCAATGTGGTCCCCTGCCTCTTACATTGACTCCTCTGTGGCTTTCACTGTGTCCAATCCTGCAGCTCATTCGTTTCTCTGTAGTGGGGCACTTCTTTATACTGCACTTGATTCTGTCTTCTTATATATCGGACTGTGGTGGGTTGACTTTGGTACCCTCATCTCGGGGGGTGGTGGGATTCACGTGTGCTGTGGATCTTTGCTTTTTTGTCTTAGGGTTATCATTGTGGAAGGTCCCCATGTACTGTGGAACTTTGTTTCCTTTGCGTCCACTTGTATGAAAGGAAACCCTGGATGCTTGGCTTACATCACTCCATCAGGGTTATTCTCTCTTGTGATTCGTTATCGTCGTCGACCTCTGTTGCAGTTTCATTGTTTAAGGGTTCTGACTGGGGTTATGTGGACTGTGGTCACCTTTTGATGCGGTCTTCTCGTGGGTAACACTTTTGTGGGTATATTTCACGTGGATTATTCATGGCAGAGCGGGCTCCTCCCCCCCGTTTCCATCGTAAACGGCGGTCAAAAAATATTAAAGCCCAGGAGGGGCGTTACAGATATGTGCTGGGGCACGACGTCTATTTGGACAGGGTTACCACCCTTTGCTCTCGTGCATTGATCAGGCGCATAGAATATGCTCGCATGGATAAATCTGCTTGGGTGGAATGGGCTTCTGCCAACTGGAAGCCACTTATCAATTACATACCCACGATTAGCTTACTGTCAAGGGGATGGATCGTCTTCGTTTTCTTGGAAGAGGCTCATTGTACTCGTATCTTAGACGATATTTGGGGCATGGGAGCTGGATCATTGGTACTAGACCGCTGGCATACAGGTTTTGATCCACTTAAAGAAAGAATTTCCAAGAGGCATTTATGGGTTCTGCTCCCTCACCTACCGTTTCCTTTGTGGAATAAAGGTATCTTAGAGGGTATTGCCAACTGTATTGGCCGGTTTGTGGCAGTGGAACCGGACTTTCTTCTTGCTTATGATAAGAGAATTGCTAAAGTACTTGTCGAACTGGATGCGTCCCAAGGGCTTCCTGCCGAAGTGGAGATTTTATGTGGCGAGCGCCTGCTTATTCAAAAGCTCGACTATCATCGAGTTCCATTTCGTTGCAGTGTCTGTCATAAGACTGGTCACCTTAGACGACAATGTCCATCTCTTCGTACTCATTACGACGACTCTGGCTCTGATCTCTTCCAATCAGACATGGCATGCAACGACAACAGCTCGCCCTTGTAGCCAGGTACTCATGTGGCTTCTCCATTCCCTACTGCATTAGTTTATGAGTCCTTTCTTAATGATGTTGACGGACTTATTATGTCTCACTCCTTTGGTTCTCGGCCTTTGAACAATGACACCGGTTTGTCGAACCCCTCATCCGTATTAGCGGATTCTCCTGTTGCTGCTGACCATCGTGCATCTACTTCACTCTCCCCTCACTCTCCTCATGTGGACGGGGATTTACCTAACTCTTCGCAGCCTCTGCTTATTGTTCCTGAATTTGTGGGCTCCCTTACCCCCTATCCTGTGAATGATGCCTCAATCGATGTCTCTAATCACCGGGTTCTGGCTCCTCACTCACCTATTGTGGACGTGGATTATTCTCCTCCTTGGCAGCCCTCTCTTTCGCCATTGCGGGACCCACCTGCACCTTCTCTTTCTTTGCTTGCGGAGTTTCCTCCCTTTACGGCTTAGGGCTCTTTCCCCCCTTCAGACCCTCGCCCTATTAGCCTGACCTCCTCTCCCTCTTTCTCTGATCCCTCCCTTAAACACTCTCTCTCTATCTTTACTGCGACAACACCAACCTCACCCTCCACTCTTCCTTTGAACTCCAT
>LPNX010386994.1:23209-157055 GCA_001517045.1 Pseudotsuga menziesii
TTACCCTTCACACCTCGGAAATCTGGGGGCATAAATCCTCACATGATCCCCTTGCTGGACACTTCCTTTCTCTGTTTGACTCTCTTGGCTTGATGGACATTGCTCCACAGTGTGCGGGACCAACTTGGCGAAATGGTCGTTCTGGACTGGAGGGAATCAGTAAAAGACTAGACAGATTCTTAATCTCTAGTTCCTTTATTCCTTCTTTGGGAACACACAGAGCCTGGACTCATTGCTCTGACATCTCGGATCATTACCCTATTGTTCTCGAATGGAATAGGCTGAGAGCTTCCTTCAATTATCCTTTTAAATTTAATAGGTCTTGGCTCGAAGACCCTGCCTTTACCGACTGGTTCACTAATTATTGGTCCCACCTTTCTTTGGATGACTCTCTTTTGGTACTTGACTCCCTTCTCCATAAGCTCCGTCTCCTCAAGAAGGATGCTAAAATATGGATCAAAGCGAATCAGTCCCGGCTGGACACCGATCTTTGTAATATTGAGCATGCCATTTCCTCCCTATTAGCAGTCTCCTTTAATGGCATTCTATCCTCTGATGACTTGGCCCTTCTAGCACAACTCAAATAAAAGAGAAAGCTGATTTTGAATCATACCCTCCTCACATGGCAATTAAAAAGTAGAACGAAATGGGCTCCGCAGGGTGATTCGAACACTAAATACTTCCATATGTTAGCCTCGGGAAGAAGAAACCAAAATACAATCGGGTCTCTTGCTGACGAGGCAGGTAACACCTATTCTGAGGAATTTGCACTAAAAGACTTGGGACAGTCATATTTTGCTAATATCTTCAAAGATGATGGGGGTACCTGCCTCACACAACAGCTCAAAGTTATCCTTCTTTACCCCAGGATGTTCCCAGTAGAGAGAACTACTGAGCTGTTGGGAGAGGTTACACTTGGGGAAATTGATCTTGCACTTAAATCTTTTAAAAAAGATAGAAGCCCAGGCCTGGATGGGTGGCCTGTCGAATTTTATCTGTTCTTCTTTGATCACCTGGGGAAGGAACTTCTGTCTGCTGTTGACACTACAAGGATTACTGGCATTATCCCCTCCTCTCTGAATACTACCTTCATTACACTAATTCCCAAAAGAGATAAGCCGTAGACCTTTGCAGACTTCAGACCCATTTCTTTGTGTAATCTCCTTTATAAACCTATCTCAAAAGTCATAGCGACTAGAATTAAACCCTTTTTGGATGTTGGAATTTCTCAGGAGCAATTTGGATTTCTCAAGAATCGTCAGATTGTTGATCCCATTGGCATTATACAAGAATCACTCCACTCTATCAAGTCCAAACACCTCTGTGCTTTTATCCTCAAACTTGACCTGATCAAAGCCTTTGACAGGGTTAACTGGACCTTTATCCGTCTCATACTGATTCATATTGGTGCTCCCCTTCAGCTTGTTAACTGGATTATGGGTTGTGTCTCCTCGGCTACCTTTACTGTTCTGATCAATGGTACCCCTTCTAATTTCTTCCCTGCTTCCCGGGGTATCCGACAGGGTTGTCCCCTTTCCCCCTTACTCTTCATCCTTGTAATTGAAGGTCTCAGTCTTTTAATCTCTGATGCCCGTAGTCATGGCCTTATCCGAGGTATCAAAATCACTTCCTCTCTCGCTCTGACTCATCTTCTTTTTGTGGATGATGTCATTCTAATGGGCAATGGTACTCTACAGGAATGGGTAGCATTTGAAGTTTTACTTGACTCTTTTTACAAAGCTTCTGGTATGTCAAACAGCCTGGATAAATCGGTCCTTCTTCATAACAATATTTCAGCCCCGGAACTCCTGAGTCTCACCAGAGCTATTCCCTTTAAGATGCACCCTATCACCAAAGGTTTCAAATATCTTGGGTTCTTCATAAAACCCATGGGGTACCGTACAAGGGATTGGGATTGGCTAGTTCTGAAATTTGAAAAAAAGATCTATTTGTGGACACATAAATTGCTCTCTTTGGGAGGAAGGCTCATACTTGTTCAATCAGTGCTCTCTAGCATTCCTGTTTATTGGATGGGTCTTGCACCAATTCCTGCCTCTATTTTGCACAAGTTAAGGAGTATTACCTTTGCCTTTCTTTGGGGATCTTCAGGTCACTGTCGAAAATTCCATCTGGCAAGCTGGTCTGACCTTTCTTGGCCCAAGAAATATGATGGTTGGGGCATTAAATTTTTTTATTGGTTCAGTACAGCTCTTCGTCTCAAGAATTTCTGGAATGTTCTCTTCAGTAATAGTCTGTGGCACCGTGTGCTCACTTCAAAATACTTGAAGCAAACATTTGTGATCTCTTGGCTCCGAAATAAAAAGTTCTGCACACGTGGTGTATTAGCATTTTGGATGGGGTTTCTTCAAGCAATTCATTGGATGGGCTGTCATCTCTCATGGCAAGTCGGTAATGGAAGGGATATCATTATTGAAATTGATTCGGTGATTGGTAATCCTATCTCTCTTCACTTCCCGGAAGGTCTGAGATCATATCTCGATGACTTAGATATCAAGACGCTCGCGCATGCCCATAATACACTACCTGATGCACAGCGCTATTGGTTTACAGCGGATGAATTGTGGTTACAAGGTGATTGGAAAGATATATGGGATTCATTTACCAGGTATTTAGATCTTAATGGTATTCGACTTACATCCGATCCAGATGTTTTAATTTGGGATTACAACAAAATTGATGGTGCAATCTCGGTTGGAAGTGCTTATGACTGTATTGTAAAATCACACAATCTCGTGACAGGCAGCCGACTGTACATTTCACTTTGGACAGGTCATCTTCCACGTAAAATAGGATGTTTCACTTGGCTGGTGCTGAGGAATAAAATCCTCACGTGGGACAATTTACAGAAAAGAGGAAAACATGGTCCGGGCATCTGTCTTCTTTGTCATTCAAATGATGAATTTGTACATCATCTCTTCTCGTGTTGTCCTGTTTGGAAAAATGTTTTGGGAATGCTTAGTGATCAATTGCAGCTGAATACTCCTCTTGAAAAAGCTTCTATCTCTGATTTCTTTGTATACTGGGCATCCAAATATCATCGTAGCTCAGCCCTCTATTATTTCCCCCACCATATGATTTGGACTTTGTGGAAGGCACGCAACAGGGCTGTTTTTGATGGATATAAGGTTTCTGTGCTGGGTTTATTTCATCAGATTGTATGTAATTTTTAGTTATGTCACACTCGGCCTACAATCAAGAACATGGGAAAGCATTCGGCCAGACAGATTGGGCCGAGACCACATGAGCCTTTTCCATGTGGTTATTTTGATGGTGCCTCCAATATATCAGCTGCGGGAATCGGTTACAGCCTGTTACTCAATGAGAATCATCACCTAGATTTCACGCTGGGGGTCGGAAAAGGATCTAATACAAAGGCAGAACTATTGGGCTTATGGGCCCTTCTGCACTCCTCCCAAATGATGGGAATTCCACTTACCCATATTTTTGGTGACTCAATGGTCATCATCAACTGGGCCAAGGGAATCACTGCTCTCTCTCCACCAGAACTTTATCACTGGTGTAGGGACTCTCAAAAGCTTATTTCAAGCTTCCGTGATCTCACCTTCAGTCACATCTATCATGAACACAACTGGAGAGTAGACAGTCTTTCAAAATCAGCACTTGCTTTTCCTCCGGGTCATGGCTGGTTTTCTGAATATTTTGATGACCAATTGGTCACTTGTGAATCATTTCAGTTCTTTTGAGTGTAATAGGGGCTCTTTCTCCCCTGTTGGTGATGTGTTATGTGATTACTGAGTACTCTTTTTGAGCCGCAGATCTGCCCAATTGGTACACGATAGATGGGTCTGATTGTGATTGATCATTGCATGATGAGACAGACTACTGATGGGACCATCACTTTATATTTCGAGCCTTTCCCCCTTGCTGAATCTAGATGTTTTTATCTCATATGACATGCTGTAACCCTTGAAATGTAACCCCTCTTGGGTGGGTGATTGAAATCCCTTTGATTCTTAATAGAATATCAAGGACCTGCTTTTTCTTCCTGAAAAAAAAAAAGTTCATGAATTCCGACGTGAGTAAAAAAATTAGGTATTATATTAAGCTGGTTTTTTTTCTATTTTAATATTTTTTTCCTATAATTCAAAACTTAAATCCCAACCATAACACATCATTTAGCGTTTAAACGACTATTAGAATCTGCGAGAAAGACGTGGAATAAGTGTGAAGGTATCTCTTAAGCTATACCCCTAGTGGCGCAACAATGACAAGGGAAAACAACTTTACCTCAATGTAATACATCTTCTTTATTCTATTTTGTGTGCTCATGATCGTATTGAAAAATAAATGTATCATCAAAGCTATGATTCTTTGATTGTTTTCTTTATTCTTTTACGTATTAGAAAAGAGATAAATGATGGTGATAAACTCGTGTAATTGTGGTTTGTAATGATTTGGGGATTATGAGTGAAAAATAGATAAATAATTTTGATAATTCAAATTTGTGATGCAAAAGGCTTTCATTCACGGTGCACTTATAACAAACAGATCAATGTGGGCAGAGCCGTTATTTGTATGTTTGTCTTTATGTGATAAATGATCTATCTAGGGATGTGCCGTCAATTCATCATTATACTATCTCGCCCATGAACGCTACACATTCAAAACATTCACATTTAGCGGAAGAGTGGGGGCCATGGCTACGCAGTCTTGGAGTGGTTGTCTGTGTTATGTATATTGTTCATCTTGCTTTTGCTTTTGTTCCAATATTCTAATTAATTATTGACAATTATACAGGCGTGTTAGAGGTAATAGTAATACTTGATGCTTTTTGATTATCTGATAGTTAATTAGGCTTAATGGGCATGCATGCTTTAATGACCATAGATGACGCTAATGGGTCATGTTCATCCTTGGACGTTTTACAGCAGCATCATCCAACCATGCTAATCCAACAACGGCAATCTCTATTCAATCTAGGCTTAGGATTTTTCCCAATGTTTATTTTCATGTAAAACACACAACAATAACACATGGTTAAAAACATGGTCCCATCATTTCATGTGATTTACAACGTTCTTAAGAAAAACACGCTAAAAATGTGGTTGTCTACGCTTGAGTAAATGCGTTGACAAATTGAATTAATATATCAAATTACGATAAAATTTTAAGTTTCATCATTTCATGATAGGAAACTTGGATTTGGATAGCTAAAAAATCTTGTGTCAAATTTTTTTCCTTCTAACAAAAATATCATATTTTTGTTAACAATAAAAGGTAGCAACTTTGGTAACATTACCACCTCATATGTTTCATACATGAAGATGATGAAAAAAAAAAAAAACTTCCTCCTCACTATGGACGAAAAAGTTTGAACAAAACCCCTCTATCAAGTTGTATGAACTGCCACGTCTGAACCCCACCAATGGAAGGGATTGCGCCACGTGGACAACAAGGGCCATAGTGGTAAACCCAACAAGCGGTGATGCAGAGAAAGGGAAGATGCGAGGACATACGGTGAGCAAGGAGGGCTTACAAGGGGGAACACTTTTTACGCTTTTCTTGTGGAGGAAGACAGCGGTGCGTGTGTTTGTCGTGGGCTCTCTGGCATCATGTGAGAGAGAATCGATAGATCGAATAACTCAAAGTAAGTATCAGTCACATCAATAATGGCGTCCTTCTCAGAGGCTCCTCCAGGCGATGCCAAGGCTGGAGAGAAGATCTTCAAGACAAAATGCGCGCAATGCCATACGGTTGACAAGGGTGCTGGACATAAACAAGGTTGGCTGGAATGACTAATTTTCCACAACTCCAATCCGTTTCTTCTTTTGCTTTGTGCTTTTTCTCGAATTAGCGTTCGATCTGGTCTGGTCATATGGATCCTCTTTTGTTTGGGGTCTACTCTGATAAGGTTTTTAGTGTGGCTACCAATTGTCTGGTTAGGGTTTTCCTCTGCTTATTCTGGCAACCCAAGAACTCGCCATTGTTTTTTTTATCTTTGGGTTTGGTCAAGAGGAAGAATATAACCCCGAAATAGGAATTTGAGCGGGGGTCTTATGATTATATTGATCCCTTTTTCAACTTTGCACTATTTCCCGTGAAACTTGTTTTGTAAGTTTTTAAAAATTTACATTCTTCTTTGATATTAAGAAGCAGTAGTGCTGTTTTTGTTTGAAAACAACCTTTTATTGTATCTGATCTTTCCACTTATATCGCTTCATTGGTACTTGTGGATGGGTGTAGGGCCAAATCTGCATGGGCTCTTTGGCAGGCAGTCTGGTACAACTGCAGGATATTCGTATTCTGCAGGCAACAAAAACAAGGCTGTCATTTGGGGCGAGGATACTCTGTATGAATATCTTTTAAATCCAAAGAAGGTTTGGTTATTTTGACGGAGCTTGTTTTTCGTACTGCAGCATTGTTCAATTGTATTAGCATAAGCTTGAGGTAGTCCTGGTTTGGAATATGATTTCAAGTTGGATTATGTTGTGAAAAACATACCCTTCGGATTTTTTTTCTAATTGGTTAGATTTGTAAAACTTTGTTTGGTCCACTATTGATGAGATATATATAGGGTTTAGTCCATCTTCATACTTGTGCTATTGGTAACTGTCTATTTTAGATATTACTATTAGCTATTATTGGCATCCTTAAATTTTTTTTATCTGTCAAGATTCTACTCTAGGCTAGTTTATAACAATGTTCCCCCAAGGTTCCGGGACTGCAGGACGCGGGTTCAGGAAGACGCACATTCGGGACGTGTGGAGACCACCCCCAAATTTTAGAGAAATTCAGCGGGGACGTGATAGTCATAAAAATATTAAAAATATGAAAAATATAAATCCCAACAAAAACAAACATTCATCATTCTGGAATCTGCAATCGTGCAATGTAAATGCAAAATTCAAAGTTCAAACACATTACAAGATTCATCAAGATTATCATTATATTAATAATAATTTATAAATATATTATATATCAATATGAATCTATGATTAACATGCACATCATATTTGATAATCTTCAGATTTGACTTTTAAGTGATTGAAAAAATGAATCAATGATACTAGATAGTATGATACTGTATTTGTTTCACGGCCATTGATAGTTTAGAATTATATAATATACTTTAGGTTAGACATTGTAAATTAGATTTTGTTTTTATTATTTAGTTTTTTAATATTTTTGTTTCTTTTTAAATTTTAAATTTTATTATTATTTAGTTTTTAATATTTTTTATGTTTTAAATTTAAAATTTTAATATATTAGTTTATAACTTTATAAATAATGAAGTTTTAAGTTTTATTAAATGGTTTTAATTTTTTTTTAATGATTTATTTAATTTTTTTTAAATTAAGAAAAAAAAAAATTTCGGAGTTTCGGGGAAGTTTCGAAGTTTCAGGGCGGGACGCCCACAAGTCTCGGCGAAGTTTCAGAGTTTCAGTTGGGACGCCAGGAAGTCCCCTAAAGTTTCGCTTCCCCCCCTACCGAAACGTTTCGGTCCGCGTCTCGCCAAGTTTCGCCAAAAGGGGGACGTCCCGAAACGTTTCAGATGGAGTTTCGGAGTCCTCGGGACGCGGGAAACATTGAAATGCGTCCTCGACCCTTCGGGACGCGCCCCGTGTAACACTGGTTTATAATAAGATGAAGATCAATTTTTATCCCCAATTTCCAATTCTGTCATAATTTTATTTGTACCTAGTCTATCCAACTCTCCATGTGCCTGTGTAACAATGCAATGAAGTCAGATTGTACATTAAGTGCATTGAATATGGACACTGGCCCAAATGCGTTTAAACTAAGGTCTAAAATGCACCTTGAGGTCTCAAGGTTCAAGGACTGGTACCTTGAGCTCTCACAAATGGCTAACACATCAAATATTTTTAAGATATGTAACCCCTAGCTTCGTAACCTTGAGGTGCATATCAAACAATGGTGTATATGGGTTTGGTCTAGTATCAATATATACCAATTTGTAATGTAAAGGTAACCACAATTTTGAGGAAGCTCTCTTTTTTTCTCCTACTATTGTTGTGTGCTTATATCAATAAATATCGGAGCCTCGTTTTGGCCCTTATCACATTCTTATTTAGAATTGGCCTTTGCATTTGTGTCCACACCCAATAGGTCATGTTTCTAACCTAACCTAGTTTTTGGGTGCATTCTTTTACATCTAAGTACCTCAATTTTTTTAAAAGTTTGTCTTTGCATTTGGATCCACAACTGAAATTTACCTCTCAACTTAGTTTTTCCTTAGAGCTTGTCTTTGCACTCATGTTTTTCATCATCTTAGTTATTCTTGGAGTTGCTTCTACACTATTTTGTTCACATTAAATATTTGGATCTCAACCTTGTTTTTCTTAATGTTCACCTTGCAACTAGGCTTTCCCTTGTCTCGGTTTTCTTCTAAATATTCCTTTGCATTGACGAGTGTTTGGAATGGCTAGAGCACACCCCCGAATTTTCCAGGGGAGAACGAGTTGGGAATGACAATAATAGGTATACACATTAACATATGTATGTATGTATGTATACACACATAAATATAAATATAGAAAATTGTAATGAAGCAATTTGCAACTTGCACTTATGCAATCAGTAGTAACAAGTCTCAAAGGGTTACACTTTAAGGTTAGAGTTTAAGTCAAGGTTGAGATTGGTCCATTGATCACACCTAAACCTACACACATGTTGAACTCCTACCCATCAAATCATCAAAGCAAATGTCGGTTGGTTCTACATCAATAAAGATAACTAAAAAGTCAAAGAAATTGTACACTTCTTTAGAAATTTATGACCCTTGCGGGATATCAATCTGAATTCTCTATTCTAGTGTCAAAGTAGTACAATTATTATAGTGCTCGAATAGTTACATGGTTGCAACTAACCTTAAGCAGTGTTTTGTAAAGAAGTTCCATCCACTCAACCATATAAACTTCTCAACCATTTTTTAACCCGACTGGAAGGCTACAAGATGATGGACATTTAGGGCCCCTTGAAAAATCAATGGATGTCGGAATGGTCCCCTTAAAATTTGTTAAAGTTGGCTTAGAATGTGGGAACGATCCTTTAAAAGTCCCCTAGTTCTTGATGGAATCCCCAGGCACTTTAAAACGTTAATGAGGATTCCAAAGTCCCTGAAATGTCAAAACAACGAAAATGTGGGTTTTAACGGTGGGGACGGGTCCTTATGCAACTATGCTATAAACCTACTCATATTTGTATTCATCATTCTTCTTTGTAGCCTCTTGTTTAGATCAAATGGGATGTTGGGAATGATGTACACTTCACATTTGATCACAATTGACATTATTTGGGGTGTTATATTGTGAAATCTTGGTTATGGTTAAAGTTGACCTACTCATCTTTATGCGGGCTCAAAATCCCTCTCGGGGAGAATAATTTTTTATCATCATCTTATGAATGATTTGTTCTATTACAAATGTTATTCCTGGGGCCTTCATAAAATACGATGCTTCTCTATTTCTTTTTGAATAGGTTGAATTATTTGGGGTGTTATATTGTGAAATCTTGGTTATGGTTAAAGTTGACCTACTCATCTTTATGTGGTCTCGAAATCCCTCTCGGGGAGAAAAAGTTTGTATCATCATCTTATGAATGATTTGCTCTATTACAAATGTTATGCTTGGGGGCCTTTATAAAATATGGTGCTTCTCTATTTCTTTTTGAATAGGTTCATCAAATAAGTTGTGAAGTGATTATGTGTTTATCTGTGTCAAACTTCAATAGGATGCTTTTGATATTTCTAAGGCAAGCATTTTATGTTGCATATGGTATCCCTTCAAATGTGTGGCTCATTCTCGTTTTTATTGAGCAAATGCTTTGTGTTATTTATAGATTTCCTTCTAGAGCCGCCTATAGTTACAAACCCAAGAAGTGAGCCAGAGGTGGGGAGTGACAAGTACTTGGAGGGTATCTTGACCAGGTGGCAAGGGCAAAATTGAGAAGAGCAAACTTGATGGATGTATAGAAATAAAATTAGGAAGGAGTGGCAGGTGAGGAGATTAGAAATACAGGGCAAAAGCTATTTGAAGGTGGCCTCCAAACATAGGGAAGGTAGATTTCAAAGACTCCAAGCCATATTACATTAAAGATAANGTGGCAGGGGAGGAGATTAGAAATACAGGGCAAAAGCTATTTGAAGGTGGCCTCCAAACATAGGGAAGGTAGATTTCAAAGACTCCAAGCCATATTACATTAAAGATAAAAGGTAGGATATATGGTAAAGAACACAATGGGCAAGTAGGTGGCCTAGTGCTCTTGTGGGATCTTGAGATGGTTCCAATAGTATCCTAGGAGAGAGGCTTTTGTGATTACAGTGGTAGAAATGCCGTCGTCAAGGGAGCATTTTTTATTTTGGAAGTGTTTTAGGGTTATTATTGTTTGCTTTCAAAAGAACCATTTTTAGGTAACTTATCTCTAGAACATTATAGAACTAGGAAAGGTCTGGGTATTCAAACAACGAGTTGAATTTATAGGAATGATAATCTAGCAGAGAAATGCATTAAGTGGCAATTAGTGTCAATTTGGATGATGTGCCTTGTGAGAAAGAATAGTGTTAATCTCTTGAATATGCCAGAAGAATGGGCACTTGAGGTTTGTTAGTGGCAGTAATTATTTTAATAATGTTGTTGGATGCTACAAGCTGTACATTAAATGACCACAGTTGATTAGTGGAGCCATGTTTAAAAGGCACATTTACATGCTCTACTTCCATTGATGGTAGACAAGATTTTTAAAAAGTGTACGATGTTTTAGTGATTATATTTAGAAGTATGAAGCAACATGTTTAGTGATTACTCTCATGTATGAAGCAACATGTTTTTTCCTGATTTTATTGAGGTCAGTACTTTCATATTTTTACCAAAAAATGACTTCCACCATCTAATAATTTTCATTTATTTTTTCTAACTCCAGACAAATCCACAAAAAATATAATTTTTGTAGGATGCCACAATTGTTTAGATGTAGAAATTTTATAAAAGAAAAAAGTTCAGGGCATGATGTAAAGTGAACTGTTTTGAGGTATCCTAAGTTTAGACCATTATATAATTAAGAATATTCAATCAATGAATTGAATTTGTAGGATTGACAATCTGGCAGTCAAAAGCATTGTTGCTATTCTTATTGTGCTCCTTTGGGAGTTGAACTTGTTGTAATCATTCATACAAACCCTAGAAAGAACAACGTAAACTTTGGGTTGAAAAGCCAACAATAAAAGAAATAAAATAAGATTATAAAAAATAAAAAATTATATTGCTCCCCCAAGTGAAGTAGGCCCCAGTTAATTTTTTAGTGGGAAAACAGTATAAATAGGAGGCACCCCTCCTCATTTTCACACACAACAGCAACAAAGCAACCTAGACAAGTGCGCAGTTTTCTGGGAGAGAAAGAAGTTTGCATACACTACAGAATAAGATTGTTTTCAGGGTTTCAATCTTTGGAAAGCATTTCCATATTTTTCTTTTCTTTCTTCATTGTACTCCGATCTCATAATTATTATCTCTAGACGAATGTTGTTTTGTTTCTCCCATTTGGGTTTCCTAGGTGAAAAATACTTGTGTTATTGTTCTGTGCTTTATCTATCTTCTAGTGATCCTATTGATAAATGCAATTAAGATATACTGCTATAATCTTAAACAAAATCTAACATGGTATCAGAGTAGTGCTAGAAGAAGCCATTGCCAGAACTCTGTTGAAAACCTGTCGGAACTAGGGTTTCATCTTTCAAGGTCTTCACTCAACCTTTTGGAAGAAAAAGAGCCTTGGGAATTTTGCTCTACGGAGGGCGCATCTTTTGGTGAAGACAGAATTCAAATCTGAGAATTTTCAAATTTTGACCTAATTCTGTAGTTGCAACATAAATTAGGGTTTCAGTTTTTGACCTACTCCCTCCACAGTTTTGGCTCGACTCTACCTCTTCTTAACTCGCCTCTCTAGGGCGCATTTATTTGTGGAGTCAGTTTTCCAAAACTCCAACTTTCAGTTTTGACCTAGTCTTTGCTAGGGTTTCAAATCCAGATCTACAGTCAAGATGATCAGCATGTCGTCTGGAAGGAGCTTCCAACTTCATCCCCTGGAAGTCTAGGGTTCTTCTCCTACTAGAAGAAAACGACCTATTACAGTGTGTAAATGAAAAGGTCCTAGAACAAGAAGCCGGAGAAGACAAACCTCGTTGGAGGAAGAATGATGCCAAAGCAAGAAGGATTTTGGTGGACTCAGTTAGAGACCACTTGGTTCCTTAGATCTCGCAAAAGACGACAGCAAGGAAGATGTTCAAAACCTTAAAGAAGCTATTTGAACACAGTAATATCAATGTGACTCTCACATTGAGGAATAAGCTGTCGAATATAAAGATGACAAAGTCCGAGAATGTTGCCTCATATTTCATGAGAATCACTGAACTCTAGGACAAGCTAAAGTCCAGTGGAGACAATCTTGAAGAAAAGGATCTCGTTATGACCACCTTATATGGTCTCCCACCATCTTGGGAGTCTTTCATCCAAACTATAAGTGGTCGGACCTAGTTGCCCAAATTTGATAAGCTATGGGCAGAATGCACTCAGGAAGAAACAAGAATCACAGCACGCCAAAGACTTCATGGCGCCCAACCTGAGGAGAATCAAGCGTTCATATCTCATGCCAAGAAAGTCAAGGGAAGGGGAAGGAAGTCCTTCAATCACAAGCACCAAGATAAGAGATCAAGTCCTCCCCCAGATCAGAAGAAACAAGAGAATAAGGATTTATCTCAGATATAATGCTACAGGTGCAAGAAATACGGTCATTATGCCAGTAGCTGTCGAAGTTCAATCAAAAGGAAGCATGAAGCTTCAACTGCTGATGTAGAAGAAGACCCTCCTCACAAGGAGCCAAGGGAGCCTGATCGATCGGAGTTCTTCTTCTAAGAAATGATATGAAGATCCAGAATGTGATGATCGTCAAGCAAGCATATGAAGATCAATGGACTCTGATAGTAGGAGCCCACCCACAAAACTACAAAAGATACGTATTTGATTTTACATGCTCTAAGTAGATTAGATCTGGTTGTTTTTAAATATGTTTTACATAGATCTGCATTTCTAAATTTAGGTAGTTAAATAGCCTGTCATGCTACACAACCCATCTAGGATGACGACTCCTTTATAACATACTGGAGTAGTACACCATCTTAATGGTATACTATAATGGAGACCATAAGCATCCAGATAATGGCCTTACGTGTGTTGTGTCGAAGCTTTGACTAAAAGGTTGCCTACATTATTTTGTTAATACATTGATTGTGAAATATCGCTAACCATCCGACAGGATTTGACTTGTAGGGAATGCCATGATCTACAAGGACAAGTGATCCCATTGATATACTGATGGAACGGAAGCAGAAGCCTCTAGAAGCATGTATTATGACTCTCAGACCCAAAATAATCTCATGCAGAGATTTGGTGATCAAAAGCGGAAAGCTTCTACGAATGTCGGTTTATTTGCTGTTTCAACAAGATTTACTCAACTGACTTTTGAGAGACAGAGGGAGTTATCCCTCAAAGACAAGGATTCTAGTCTATTACATATGATAGAAACCTAACGACACTGCTGCCGTGACTCGAACAAGACAATTGAAGGATCCTTGATGAACCTGGTCGTCACCAGGATGGATAATTACTTTCTAGTCTACATTCACGTGCCCAAGTTAGAACCTTCAGGTAAGAAGGAAAATTCGTGGGTTATCGCAAGTCTTCAAAGGATTACCGAATATATATCTCAAGATTGATTCAAATCGAAGTCAGGCAGGATGCAACCTTTGAAGAAGAAATGGCTATCCAAAAAGGAAGAGGATTAGATATGGAGATCGATGATGATGAAGAGATGAGATCATCTCCCCCTTCAAACATTAAGAGGGAGTCTGAAGAAATGAATATACCGATCAGTCCCATTGATCCGGTTGAGCCAGATGATGCTCCCACAGATATGGCATTAATTCGGAAAAAACCCAGATGGGCACGACAGATTTTGCAGAAACTTTGCATGGAGCAAATGGGAGCATTGAATAATACTAGGCCACATTGTTTCCAGAGGGTTCTCTTAGAAAGAGGGAGTTGATTATGCTGAGACATTTGCTCCTATGGCTTGACACACTTCCATTAGATCGATTATTGCTATTACTTCAGTTATGGGATGTAAGTTGTATCAGATGGATGTCAAGACAACCTTTCTCAATGACATTGTTGAAGCATTACTTCTTGGGATTAGAAGTATGATAAAGGCAAAAGAAGATTTTCCTAGGTCAAGGAAAATACACCATGAATATGCTGAAGAG
Source organism: Pseudotsuga menziesii (assembly GCA_001517045.1). NCBI lineage: Eukaryota > Viridiplantae > Streptophyta > Pinopsida > Pinales > Pinaceae > Pseudotsuga > Pseudotsuga menziesii. The sequence continues at coordinate 37,524 of LPNX010386994.1, forward strand.
ATTCAGAATGTTTGACTGCAAGTCCATAGCTACTTTGATGGATGCAAACTTGAAGAAGTTGAGGGATTCTGTTTCAGATTCAAATTTGATTGATCCCACTATGTATCTGCCTGGTCTGATGAACACCAGACTAGATATTTGTTTTGCTGTGAATGCTCTCAGTCAGTTCATGTGCGAACCGAGGCAGATTCACTGGATTGCTGCAAAATATGTGCTCAGATACTTACGTGGCACTGTGGAATAAGGTCTACGATATGATTCAGAATGTGGCTTGAAATTGCAAGGGTTCACAGACTTAGATTGGGCCGGATGCTCTACTGATAGGAAGAGTACTTCAGGATGTTGTTTCAGTTTGGGATCTGCAGTTATTTCCTAGTGCAGTAGGAAGCATAACACAGTAGCTCTCAGTACTGCAGAGGTCGAGTATATGGCAGCTAGTTTAGTAGCCAGAGAAGCAGTTAGGTATTGTAAACTTCTTGCAGGATTTTTTGGCTAGATTCCAGAGCCAACCATGATTCATTGTGATAACCAGAGTTATGTAGATGTTAGTGAATCCTGTATTTCATGACAAGTCAAAGCACATAGAGATTCGGTATCACTTCATACGTGATATGGTGCAGAAAGGTGCGTTCGAGCTACAGTATATTTCGACAGATGACCAGACTGCAGATGTTCTCACCAAGCCTCTTCCTAGGGTGAAATTTGAATACTTTCCCGGAAGACTTGGAGTAGAAGAGAACGTATCCCTCCTTGAGAGGGAGAGAGGACTGAGAGACACTTACCATACCTTTGCCCAGGTACCTATGCTCGTCTAGGTTCTCAGCCAGGTATGGGAGAAATGCCATCGGCATATGAGACAGACAGGTAGTAGATGGTCGGGTTCACACAGGTGCCTCTGCTCGTCCATGTACTCAGCTAGGTATGGGAGAAATCCCATCGACAGATGTGTCGGACAGGTAGCAGATGGTCGTGTGATTGCACATGTACCTATAGAGTCTACTCGTTTAGGTTCTCAGCCAGGTATGGGAGTACCCCATCGGCAGATGAGACAAACATGTATTAGATGGTCGTGCACATGTGCTCATCCAGGATCTCTAGCCATTTATGGAAGTATTCCATTGGCAATTGAGACGGATAGGTAGCAAAATATTTTCTCTCAGACATTTGGATCAAGGTTACAAAAACCGAATCGATGGACGAATTGGTTGACCCTCAGAAGCGGAACTGGACTGGAACTGGTAAAAAACTGGATCATAAAAACCGGTCCACCAAAAATACATAAAATATTCAAAATTTTTTTTAAAAAATATTCATGTGCATCCATGTGAGTTCAAACCATTATACACAAAATATGCAAAGTTTCTCATGTATATAACATATAAGAGTTCATAGAACCAAAATAACACTTAACATCGAGTGCAATTCATGTCCGCATCAAAAAAATACATCAACAAAAAGGCTCTAAATGGCTTATACAAAAGACTAGAGTCACAGACTAAACAATCTAATCATCAGAATCATCTGAATCCTTAGGATCAGACTCATCAGAGGCCTCAGACTCAGACTCTGAGCCGTCATCTACATCCCGATCCTCAATATGGGGTGCCTGAGCTTGGGCCACCTGACTTGACTCCCCTAGTCCAGAAGGCACATGTCCCACATCAACTCCCACATCCTGCTGTTGTGGAAGTGGGTCCAAATCTAGCCATGAGAGGTCTTCATTGTCAAATGTTGCTGGTTGAGTCTCCACACCCAATTTGATGATGCATCACCATCATCTAAGAATATGGAACACGATTCAGGGGTCTTGTTCTGCAATTGGTTGCACTTCAACCTGAGGTTGTACTGAACAAATACCTATCATTCAACCGTTTTTGATCTAAACGGTTGCACTTCTTGGTGTGTATACGCTAAAAAACACTCCAATTGCGTTCACAACCAGAAGCACTGCATGTTTGGCTCAATATTTAAACTGCAAACTTTTGCAAATCAACGCATTGGCTGCCAAATTGCTACCCGCCAATATGCTGCATGTAAGGACAAATAAAAATTAGCAAATGAATTTAAGCACAAAGTCGAAAAAAAATCCAATGAATTAAAATTTAAAGACTTCGTATTCAATTACGTGGAGGATCTTTTGATCTAGTTCGTACGACTGTAGCCAGCCCGAAGATACCAAGACTCTCATTGAAATGCAAGAGCTTGCTGTGTATCTCATATTGTTTATTGGGATCAGAGACCATGTGCTCAATGCATTTATATACTCCTTCTTTTACCTCACCATCTGCTTCAAAATCTTTTGTGTAATGGTACCTTCAGAAGATTCAAGACAAAAAAGATGATCACATTCAAAAAAGGATAAAATTTTGCAATTAAAATTTAGTAATATAACTTACAAACTTTGAAATTAGTTACCTTGGATTCAAGTAATAGGCTACAGCATGTAAAGGCCGATGAAGTTGTTTGTTCCATCGTTCATCAATGATTTTCCACATAGGAAGATATTTTTGTCTTTTGCCCTCATATGCTTCCTTTATTGCCTCCTTGGCTTGATCCATGGCCTAATAAATAAACCCCATCGCTGCTTTATCACCATCTACCATTCTCAGGACTTTCACAAGAGGCTGGCTAAAAAGTACGATCTCCTTTGCCTTTTTCCAAAATGCTTTCTCATAGACTTTATCAACAATGCCTTTTCCATTAGCCTTCTTGCTCCATTGAGATGCATTCCACTCATCACAAGAGAACATCTTCCTCAAGTTGGCCTTTTGCTCAATCAAGGACTGCAATGTAAGGAAATTTGTTGCAAATCTTGTGATAGCTGGCCTGACAAGCTCTTTTCCACCAGTGCATTTTCTCATAAGGGTCAAAATCCATGAGTGGTTGTAAATGTATCTTGTGATAGATTTTGCTTGTTCCACACACTTTTTCACCCACTCAATTTTCCCAATATCCTCAAGCATGAGGTCCAAACAATGGGCTGCACATGGAGTTCACCAAATGGTGGGGTGTTAGTCCTCTAACAACTTCCCAGCGGCAACATAGTTGGAGGCATTGTCTGTGATAACCTGCACTACATTTTCAACCCCCACCTCCTCAAATACGTCATCCAAAAGACCAAATAGTAAATGTGCATCCTTCACTTGATCAGATGCATCCACTGATCTAAGGAACATAGTCCCTTTTTGGCAAGCAACTAGGAAGTTAAGAATGGTGCGACCTCTTGCATCAATCCATCCATCAGCCATGATTGTGCTCCATGTTTTAGTCCATGAGTTTTTGAACACTATGAGGTATTCTTGTACCCTTTCCACTTAATTTTTCAAAAATTGTCCCCTAATATCCTCATAGCCAGGGTCCTTGAAATCTGGACCACATGAAGCTATATCATCCAACATAGGTTGATAATATATCGACCTTGAAGCATTGAAAGGTATTTCTGCATCATACCACCATCTAGCAATGCATTCCTAAGCAACCTCCTTGTCCACCTTCTTCCATTTGGCATCAATGGTGGGTTGAGCACTAGGGGTAGTGCGGGGTTGGAAAAAAGACTCAAGGCTACCACGAGGTTTTTTAAATTGGGATGTACTACTACCAACTACAACATTTTCTTTCCTAGGAATGGTATAAGGATCATGGGCAGGGTTGGGAAAACTAGAGGATTCTTCAAAACTAGGGTTTCTCTCAAGAAAATTAGAGCTACAACTTCTCCCTACCTCTCTTTGCACCCTCTTGTTTTTGGATTTTTCAGCTTGGGAAGACCAAGCATCTCAGCTCTCAAGTCATCAGGGACTTTGAGGCATGGTCTTACATTCCCCCTTGTACCAGCTAAGTGTTGTTTCAACCTATTTATACCTCCCCCCCAACCTCCTTCTGACAATAGTTACACACAATTTTTCCCTCAACTAATTGACAATGTACCCATGCAGCATCTTTTGGAACCATGGCAAGCAATATAAATTTGCAAATTAAAACCCTATTTTTTTTAATTCTATGAAAAAAAACAACGCTATCAAAGTCTAAAGAGACTATTCAATACAAAATTAAATGAATACAATGCACATTTTAGTATTTACATACCTTGAAGAGCGCCTCCAAATATGCTCCAAATCTGCCGCAAATGTTTCCAAAGAGATTCAACCCACAAATTCTCCAAAATACTCCTCCAATCTCCTCTTCCAATCAGCCTATGAACCAGCTCGAAGACCCTTAACAATCAGCACATTCAAACTTCAAAGATCCAAAGACACTCAAGCATAAACTCAAAAATGCTCGGATGAATAGTGTGAGTGAAAGAGAGGGGATGGGGGTCTTTTTATAGGTTCATGAGGTGTTTTTAGGGTGTGCAGATACATCCCCCCATCCAACATTCTAAAAAAAAACATTTTCTGAGCCTCCATATGGATCGGTATGGACCGGCCGATTTTCCGAGAAAACCGGTTTTGGACCGGTTCGATACCAAACCGGCCCAAAATGGTTTGGAGGTCCGATTCGGACCGGAAACCTACCGGAACCGGGTTGATCGGTCGGTTTTGCTGGTTTCGGTCCAGTTCTGGTAACTTTGATTCGGATAGAACAACTTCATAAAGACAACCTTCAATACGTTTAGAGATGATGGAGACAGTATAGATGTACAAATGAAACCCAGATGATCATGATGCTGATGAAGACCGAAGAATACCTTCCTTGTTGAGAAGGAGTGTTGGAGTTTGTGCTACTTCAGAAGCTATTCTTATTGGCCTCCTTCGAGAGTTGAACTTGTTGGAATCATCCATACAAACCCTAGAAAGAACAATGTAAACCTTGGGGTGAAAAGCCAACAATAAAAGAAATAAAATAAAAAATTATGTTGCTCCCCCAAGTGAAGTCGCCCCAATTAATTTTTTAGTGGGAAAACAATATAAATAGGAGGCGCCCCTCATTTTCACACACAGCAGCAACACAACAGCTTAAACAAGTGTGTAGTTTTCTGGGAGAGAAAGAAGTTCACATACACTGCAGAAGAAGATTGTTTTCAGGGTTTCAATCTTTGGAAAGCATTTTGGTATTTTTCTTTTATTTCTTCATTGTACTTTGATCTCAGAATTGTTATCTCTAGACGAAGGTTGTTGGGTTTTCTCCCATTTGGGTTTCCAAGGTGAAAAATACTTGTGTTATTGTTCTGTGCTTTGTCTATCTTCTAGTTATCCTATTGATAAATGCAATTAAGATATACTGCTATAATCTTAAAGAAAATCTAACAAGCATCAGGTGGTAATTAGCTTCAATCTGGATGATATGCCTTGTAAGGGAGACTAGTGTTTACTTGCTTGGATATGCCAGAAAAATGGGCACTTGAGATCTGTCTGTTAATGGCAGTGGTTGATCTAGTCTAAGTCACCGGGTTCGGGGTTTTTTAGCTTTCAAAATCGAAAATCGTCGGATTTTATGGGCAGACGTTTTTGTTAGTTGAAAATCTTCGATTTTCAAGACATGACCAGAAGATGGCTGCGCGAAGGGGAAATAGGAAAAGAGACTAATGTAAAATCTTTTTTTTTGGAGATTTGGGTGCCCCGTAGGTGAACCCTACTGTGAAATCGTGGGTGTGAGGCTGCCATTGTGAGGGTCGTGTTAGGCTGCAAAATACAGGGGCAGGGGCCGTTGTCGTGTGAGTGGGCACTAGCAAGCAAGCGCCGTTGTTGTGTGAGTGGGCACTAGCAAGCAAGCGCTGCACAGTAGCAGGTGATTGCCACATCCCACGGGCCACACCACGTCCAAGACGGCTGCCTTCAGTTTCTCGGATTATTGAATATATCGATATTTTATAAAATTGAAGAAAAACATCACATTTCATTAAAAAAAAGCATATATTAAAACTAAAACGATGGTATCAAATATAATATAAATAAGTGTATTGCTAAGTTAATGATATAATGATATATAAATAAAAAATCTAATTAATAATAATAATAAGTTAACTTATTTCAAAAACTTTATATTATTAAAATAATGTTATATAAAAAAAATCTAATTAATAATAATAATAAGTTAAATTATTTCAAAAACTTTTTATTATTATATTTATTTAAAAAATTTATATATTTTTTAATTTTCAAATTTTATAGTCCATCAAATTTCATGCCGAATTTTATGGCCAAATTTTTTATTGCCGATTTTTTGTCGTTTTTCACAGTCTCTGAATTCGAACATGAACTCGAACCAGGTGACTTAGGATCTAGTAATGCTGCTGAGTGGTACAAGTTGTACATGAAGTGACCCCATTTGATTAATCTAGCCATGTTTACAAGGCATTTTTACATGCTGCTACTTGTGCTAGTAGACGGGAGTTTTTAGAAGCTGAAGATGTTTTGATGATTATATTTAGAATGGTTTTAGTATACTAAGAAGATAAGCATCTCATGTATCAAGCAACACGTTTTCCCGATTTTAATGAAAGGTAGAACCTAGTTGCTTTAGGGACACAGTTTACACAGGAAAACATGTTTCTTGATACATGCTTTTGGGTTAAAGTGTATTTAAGTGCCCAATCCATTAACCTAGATTGGATTACAACCCTTATTTCTTAGCTGGAATTAGTTTACAATGAGCCGAGAAAACCATTGGTTGAGAAAGCACAAAACAGATGATTCAAATACCTACAACTTGACGGTGGGCTACATAATTCCTACAAAATTGTTCTCCACATGTTTTCAAGTGGATTGAATTTCACTAGTAGGAGCTAACCTACATTGATTTGTCACAGCAGATATTGAAAACTAGATTCTGTCTATAGAGTACTTCATCACAGTGCCTATAACATGTGGTTGTGTTAATAGTATTAGGAAATCTAGTTCAATCGCCTACAAGGTTAATGCAATATATACACTATAGCATTGCTAGCTCACCATGTTTGGGTGTCTTGTAAATTCAAACCAATTAGAGGATGCAAACAAGACATCAGATTTTGAACTTATAGGCAATGCATTGTCACCCACCATTGCATAGAAGCCAAAACCGAAATCCAAAATCTTAACAACAACCAAATTGTCAACACTAATGAGTCAATGACCCAAACCCTTTAATAAAAGCTCAAGGCACTCATAACTAGATGCATGAAATTGCATGCAAACCCAAGCCCTAACACAACTAGAACCCAAACCCAGACACACGATTTAATTGAATAATAAAACCGATGGCCAAACAAATTTCCATGATATATCAAGTGTGCAAAAAAACATAATGAAGGTCATCAACTTCGTAGGAATAAATTCTTACCAGTGACAAATGCCTTTCTCACCATGATATCATCCATAGCATTGATATTCCGATATGTTTTTAACACTCGCTAAGAGTTCCTCTTCCATTTCCTTGCAACAAGACTCACAAAAGCCATTGAAGAACACCTTGAATACAAATAAGAACCATTGAAGAACACGATGACTGCTAATAAGAAAACTCTGGAGAGTCCAACGTTCATTATCTGTCCAATCCAACTATTGGTTGGAGAGTATATAAGCCATGACTTTCAGTTTGTTTTCCCAATGTCCACAATTTCCCCACAACAACGATTCCAAATGATTGTCCATATTCCCCTGAAATGGATGGTAACTGATGACTAATTTATATGTCTCAAAGAATTGCTAGGTTTTGAGGTTTAATTCATTCATTTAATATTGTCAACCACCCGGGGTGCATTTAAGCTTATGAGGCACTAAGACTATATGTGCAGAGTAATTTCCTAAGTTTGAGCGATTCTATGTCTCTAAATATTCGAAGTCTATATATGTAAAGTTATAATAATTACAAATACTTACAAAAGTTTATTTATATTATTAAAGTATAACTTAAAGATTATTTATAAAGTAAAATTGATTTATATTAAAATATAGACCCAAAGTTGTTTATAAAGGGAATATTACACCTATATATAATTGTATATAACTACTACCTATAAATGCAAAGATAAAATTATAAACAATCAAGTAAAACTATAATAATAAAGTAAAGAAATGAGAAATGATTTAAAATATAGTTTACAATGAAAAATAAAATATAGAACCTGTACTTTAGTAGAGCTTAAAATTTGAGATAGAACACATGTATATTTAAGTATTCGTAAGCTATCTATTCTAAAAAAAAAATTATAGTGGAGTATACTTAGTGTCTTAAAAACCGGTCAACTTGGAATCAGAACCGGCCAAGTTGACCGGTTCAATCCTCATCAACTTCAAACCGGGACAAAACTCGGTCCGGAGGCCGGTTTGGTACGAAACTGGCCGAGCCAGACTTTGAACTGGCCGGTTTGGTACCAAACCATCCTCAAACCGGCCGTTTTTTCCTTAACTCGGCCGAGTCAATACAAACATGCTCAGGGTGCATGCATGGAGGCTAGACACTGATGTTCTTAAAAAAATTGACCAATCTTGTACCTGTGACAATGAAGTCAGTAATAGTGAATGGTAATGTTAAATTCTTAAAGTAAAAAGTGACATTCTCCTTATCTTTCATTTTTTATCATTTACTATTAGTAAAAGGGTAGAAAATGAGAGATAGTAAAAGGATAAAAAATGAAACATAAGGAGAATGTCACTTTTACTTAAATTTTTAACATTACCATTAATTGTTTTAGGATGTTTGAGAGTAGTTCCAACCTCATCGGACTTCATATACAAAAAGTAGAATTTTAGATCCCATTCAGAATTCTATAGACTTAATAGTTTTCAGGATTTCAGGATTGCAAAGTTTCCACTGGATTCTATCATGCATGAGGGTAAGGGAATGGAATTTAATCAAGCACATCAAACTCTTTGTATCTGATGTTGGTGGTGTCGATGCCTGATGTTGAGGTTGATTGAACTGTTCTGTCACGGCCTTAATAAAAATGTATCCTTCAGTGAAGAAAAATCTCTTATTAAGCATGGGAAGTTTTTTTAAGCTTATTTTAACGGTTGGATTACGATGTTTCATCAAAATTGTAGGGTGTTGACTAATGTCCTTGGAGGATCAACTTTGAGATTCAAGTAGAGGCAAGGGCTAGAGAATAGGATCCCAATATAGGCAAGGATTTTGATGATTATGTATTTTCAATTTTGATGCAGATAAGTATCACACTTGGTGTCATTTTGATATATTCATTCTTACATGTTATATACATGAATAGACTTTGCATATTATGTCTCTAATAGTTTGAAATCATAGCTTGGAATGTTAAATATATACTTTTTTCATTAAAATTGTAAAATTTTATATACTTTTGTTTGATCCAAGTCATTGAAATCAAACCGCTCTGGTTCATTGCCGGCTCCGGTTCCGGTCCGAGTTGACCCTTGACCGGTTCAACTTCCGGTTCCGAGTTTTAAAACATTGAGTATACTTAAATGCAATTAATTCATTTAATAATTATTTAATTTACACATACCTCAAGTGTGAATACTCAATATATATATATATATATATATATATAAACAAGATATTACAGTAGCATAGCAAAAAGTGTCATTTCTATTTTAAGAGGACTATATATATATATATAAACAAGATATTACAGTAGCATAGCAAAAAGTGTCATTTCTATTTTAAGAGGACTATATATATATATATATATATATATAAACAAGATATTACAGTAGCATAGCAAAAAGTGTCATTTCTATTTTAAGAGGACTAAACTGTGAATTATACTAGTGAAAGGTGAAAATATACGAGACTTTATGTAATGCACAAAGATTGATGATAATTATATATATACATATGCTGGCATAAATGATCATATATATATTTGATAAGTCAATAATAGATGGAATTCAGTCTTTAATACTTTATATAAAAAAGGGAGAAACTATAATTCAGTGTAGGATTACATTGTATTTATACGTTGTAAAACAGAGTATTAGTTTCTACAGAAGTGTGCATATTATATATATGTAATTGATTGGTTAACAAGAGATAATTGAAACAAATAGATTACAAAAATATAGTATTTAACATAACATTTCACACAAATTTCATATACAACCGATTATACCTATGGCAAGACTGGATATTGAAATGTAGGCAGAGGATCAAATCCTACAGAAATGCATTAATATACACAGAATGTGTAATACTCATTCAAATACAGAATAAATTGACGAAGTGAAGCGTTAATACAGGGGATCAGACCGATTTCATATATAAGTGTATACAACTATCACAAGACTGAAAATCAAAACATAAACAGTGTAATTTAATTGACTATGCAACAATTTATGATTAAAATCTAATTAAGGTGATTGAGAGAAGTACTTTCAAAAGGCTTCAAGCTCTATAATTAGATAATTTTCATAAATAAACTGACAAAGTCATACTACAGAAAACTAAGCTGTAAGTAAATGAAGCTATAGATAGACAAGCTCAATAAAACAAGATTTATGAATTTACAATCATTAAGTATCTATGATTCAAGAGCAGAATGTAAGCCTCACTGTGGATTCTCTAGAGTTGTTATACTCAGCTCAGTAGTGTGCCAATGGCCAGTCAATGCATTAACCATAGACTTCAAAAGATAAACAAAGTGTAAACAACATAAAGCAGCTGTAAAGCTAGAACATACACATTCAGACGTACCACTAGAGTCCCCCCCCTCCAGTTGCAGTCTCCACTACTCACAGAATTTCAATTAACTCACAGGGAATTTTATTAAATGCAGAGTTTCTTTACATCATATGTACTACGTCTTCTTTTCAATGATCGTCAGTTTATATAAGAGGGAAAGAGCACTGAAGGCTCTTAAATAAAACAGGAGACAGCTGGTATCTATACTAAATATATCCAAAACAGTTATGTACAGCTCTAAGGATAATAGTAATGGTCTGATGTTACTCCATTGCCACTTCACTGGATACACTGTTGTATTCTTGGAGGTTGTTAACCAAAACAGAATCATTCAAAATTCTAGCAACCGGGTGATGACAAGGCTGCCATGTACATGTGGTAGGTGCATTCTAGCAGCTAGGTGATAACAAGGCTGCCACGCACAGGTGGTAGATGCACAAGTTTCAGTCTTCATCCACACAGACTTTGGTCAAAAACTTCTTCCAATACACAGACTTGGAATACCTGTTCATATTCTCAAAAAGGATTTATAAAATGCTAACATTCACTTCCAAATACTATTTTTCATTATTTAAATAAGAATTAACTATCAGAACACAAATAAACATTCAAGAATCGGTTAGGGTATGGTAATGGGGTATTTGTAGGTAGAAAAAATATATGTCAGCTGAAATGAGTGAATATAGTATCAATTTTGAGGCTCATCATCTCCCTCGGATCAGTTCAACTGTATGTCCTCATACAATTCATCTTCTGGTCCTCCAAGGTGCACTGAAGTCCAACTGTAGGCTGGATACCCATAATCATCGTCAGCATGATATCTCAGATTTCTGTCAATTTCTGTCTACTGAAAATGTTCCTCTTGATTACTCCATTGAAAGGTTGCTTTGTATTTCCCAGATGAACACCACAACAAAGGATAGTGGAATTTTAACCCTATCCACCGATTCCCATGCCTGTTTACGGAGTTGATGTACAGATCTGTGTGTGCCAAAACCATCTGGAGATGGGGATAACTTGTTGGGTACCGTTTTCGTAATGGATTTGGAAGAGGCGCCCAAATCTTTCTTGACATTAATAATAAACGTATGGAGTATGTCCCAACAATGTTTGTAGAATGGCCTCTTGGCGATTCATGCTGATATGCATAGTCCCTAGGATCCTGTAAAAGTGCCTGGTAATATGCTATTATCATAGAAGGAAAAGGGTATTCTTTTTGAACAAACAGGTCTGAATTGAATTAGCCTTAGTATGAGATTCCTTTTCTTAGTTACATTGAATCAATCCATAAATGAGAGATGCTAATGCTCTTAAATGGACATCACTGATATATGGATTGGGATGCCACCTCAATGCATTAGATAACAAGAAATTATGAAGATACGGTTCTGCTAGCAAATTCTGTTCATTGTACTGTACACTCATGAAATACATCAAGGAAGTCTCAAGGAGTAGAGATAACATATGTTTTTCCTGATGCTAGTTGTGTGAGTTGGAATCTTACCCATCTTTCGAGTAATTGCATTGAATGAATTCGTGTGAGTTGGAATCTTACCCATCTGTTGAGTAATTGCATTGAATGAATTCGAGGAGGCATTCATCAAGATGAAGCCTCCAACCCTAATGGACATGCATCCTATAAATTTCTTTATGGTTCTTCCAATTTATCCTTGTAGCTTTGAATTTGGTTCTTCCATATGTTTACTTGCTGAAAATATATTGAAAAAGTTAAAACAACCAGGTATTTACAATTTGCTCAGCTTCTAGGAGTATGCTGATAGAATTTGTTTCCTTCTTTCTCAATGGCTGGCTTTTAATTTTTAAGCGTCTATTCTTAGACTTAAGTTTCTTATTTTTTTCTACCAATTGATAATACTTTTTCTTTCCAGTCTTATGCTTCTTTCCATAAGAAATCTCAAGATCTGGTTCTTGTATCTCTCTGGCCATAATCATAGGTATCAGGGATGCATTGGGACATGGTGGATGCACTACAATCCATGGATGAAGGAGAACAAGAAGGGGATGTCTCTTGTGTAGTCGATGTTAAAGTTACAGCATCACGAGTCATTCTCTAAGCCAATCTTGTGTGTCAGGATTGGGCCTCATGTGTTGAGGTAGGGAGCCCGAGTTGGACTCAGGAACTTGGAGTAAAATTCTTGAGTTGGACTCAAGAATGACTCAGCCTTCTGTGTAAAAGGTTAATCCTCATGTGTTGAGGTGAATACTTTGATGTGTCAAAGTGATGATGTTGTACAATCTTGTTGGACAAGGCGAGCTACCTTTAATTTATCTATCATATCAGATTATACTAAGAAGATTTGTCAGATGATGTGATCATATTATATTACTCTCGTTCCAAGTGCTCATAAGCTAAAATAATTCACTCTAGAGGTGGCCAGTCTCTAGAGGAGACTTAATAGCTTAGAGTGACTTAGTAATATATCACACAACATTAATGCTTTGACATGCAAAGCATCACCTCTACACTAGAGGTCCACCTCATCACATGAGGATCCAACAAATGTCCTTAGCCTTGTCAACCAACAAATGTTTGTCTTTTTCTTATTGTAGGATTTGATTACAATAGAACCACAATAGTCCTTCGGATACACTCTTCAAATCTGGACAAAACACCCAGAAAGGTACTCCAAATCCTTTATGCAAACTAGACAGACAAACTCTAGACCCACCCTAGATCTAGACTGCTCACTACCTAAGTTGAACTGAAACGGACACAGAAACGAAAAATAGATACAGAAACGGAAATGGATATGGGGTGGGACACTGATACGCCAAATTTAAAAAAATCTAGATACGATACGACAGGGAAACGTCTAGTTTCGTCTATATATATATATATATTAATTTGTATTAATAAAAAAAACTTTTGAAAATAAACATCAGTTAACACATAATTAATAACTTAAAGAAAATAAAAAATAAACATCAATTAACATATAGAAGTAAGAATTAAAAAAATAAAAATAAAAATAAACATCCTTGCTTGGCGGCTGGGGCTGAGGGCCGAGGCTCCAATCGTGGCTCTGCCTCCAATATCTAATAACACGGTGGCTAGGAGTTTGTAGCATCGTTGCTCCGCCCCTTATTCATTATACCTCACCGCTGTGTCTCAAGGGTTTGCTTCAGACTTCTAACCACCAGCCAACAACCGTAAGTCTCTTAACCAACACAAAAATTGCTAGTTGCGACTCAGGCACTCTTTCAAACCTCATGGAAATGGCAGATCCATGCTCAGGAGTGTGTTTGTTGTCAGTTTGACTTGCAGAAATGGAGGATTGAAGTCATGAACGAATGACGACGCTTCCTTGTCGGCTGAATCGTATCATGATTTTTCCTTGGCGGCTGATATGTATCTGTAAACAAGTCACTCTGTATCCAACTTAGCTGATCCATACCAACCACGTATCAAATCCGTTTATGTATCAGAAACGTGGAACGACGTTTCAAGGAGGTCGCCAAGCTGTTTCCGATAACTTAGCTCACTACAAGAGGAAATCCATCTCTTGCAGCTCTGATATTGACCACTATAGACGATCTTCTTCTCTTCTATTTGTGATAACTATAACACTCTACTTAGACTTCTTTTATAATATTTACTTCATGCGAATACCATGGTCAATACCATGGGACACCCAATACTATGGGCCACTCAATACCTTGGGCCACCATATACCATTGACCCTTTTACATAAAGTATTACAAAAGGTACTTTTACACAAGCTTGTCTAGAGAGTTTTCCAGACGACTTCTACATGCTAGACACCCCATGTAGAAGTACCTATCCAAGCTACCAAAAACTAACACTCCCTCTTAGCGAGGAAGGTACTTTTGTAGAAGCATCCGCTAAGATCAAACACATCCTCGGCTGCTGAAGCTGCTCCCTCTGAATTGAAAGATCCCGCTCCCTCTAAACTGGAAGTCCATGCTCCCTCTGAACTTGAAGCCATCTTCAACTGCTCAGACCTTTATGACGACCTGACATTGCTACCTTTAAAATTAGGGCCTGTTGCCCAAAACTTACCGCCCTTGCCTGGGCTTTTTTCGGTAGTTCTACCCTTGATTGGGGCCTTTACACAATTGCCTGAAGTTTTTTACTGGGCACCTCCGCCCCCTGCCTGGGGATGCCTAGTGCCTCTGCCTTTCCTGAACTTTACCTATGGTGGATATGGGTGATCTAATTGGCAGGTAATTTTTCTCTGGCAACCGCTTTCATCTCCTGAAGCTTCGTCCTCCACTGGGGGCTGCACAGTTCACAACCATCTCAACTGGCAGCTGAATCTACTCTTCAGCGGCGAGCACTCTGTCGCATGTCTCTAGCAGCATTCTATGTCTGCTTCCTTATGGTGGTCACGTTGTTATTCTGCAGCCCATCTGCGACTCTCCTGATCCGATGGCAGCTCCACTGCTCTCTTCATAGCCTACTCACGACAACTGCTGTAGCCTTCTCCGTCCGGCTCAAGAATCCTCCGCAATCTGTGATCTTGTTTGTTGCTTCCACGATCCATGGCCTCTTGTTTGAGCCCTTTTCTTATAGCCACCATTCCTCGTGCTTTTGTGCCCATGACAACTGTCCATGTCGATTTCCTTTGCACCATTGATCACAGGTCGAGCCCTTACCTCTGTACAGCCTCTGCCTCAGCTCACACCTCAAGCCTGCACGTCTCGACCTGCTCCTCTCCCAGCGCGACCACTCTTCTGTCGGTCTGCTTCCTCTGTGGGATCCCAACAACACGACCCAAATTCTTCACGATCCTCCATTGGCAACCCACACTTTCCCTAGATGACCTCTACTCTGGCTCTCCTCCGCTATGCTTAGCTCATGAACTGCTTGTTCGAACAGACTACGTAGCCCCCGTCTGATCTATCTGATCCAACACTTTGCCTCTACATAGAGCTAACACTCAATTATTATCTCTTGCTCAGCCTTTACTACCTTGGTGTGCTCTCTCTATCTGACAGATGGGCGTTTGTTCTACTTGCACACAATATAGTACTTAGGCAACAAAGATCTTATTTCTGGGTTGTGATCCCACGTGGAAGCCAAGTCTCCTAAGCACTTTGCCTACCCCCTACGCGCAAGAGTGGCGTGCTCACTTCACAGATAAGATCTACATAGATCTACACAAGCCTACACATGATCTCTTCCTTCACAACTCCCCTTGACACTTATGCACCTTAGTAAGCCTTCAACTATAGCTACACACTTCTGCACGACAAGCAACAACTCCTTCATGTCTACTTAGTGTTGGGTTTCCTCAGACCCATTCTGATACCATGCGAAAATTTCCTGCTTAAACCCTTGATTCAACAATTTCTTTTATGGTTACTTTAGTTACTAACTAGCAAATAACCATATTGTAGAACTGAACATTAAAATTGAAAATATACTGTCTAAGCAAACCATAAACAAAGAAAATCACAACACAAGAATTTACCTTGGAAGCCCTAGTCCTTCAAGGAAAACCAACAAATGTTTGAACTTTGTCTTCTTCTTATTACAAGATTTGATTACAATAGAACCACAACAGTCCTTTGGATACACTCTATGGATATGGACCAAACACCCAGGAAGGTACTCCAAATACTTTCTGCAAACTAGACAGACAAACCCTAGACCCACCCTGGATCTAGATTGCTACTACAAGAGGGAATCCGTCTCTTGCAATTGTGATGCTGACCACTATAGAAGATCTCCTTCTCTTCTATATGTGATAACTAGAAAACTCTCCTGAGACTTCTTTTATAATATCTACTTCATGCAAATACCATGGTCAATACCATGGGACACCCAATACCATGGGCCACCAAACACTATTAACCCTTTTACATAAAGTATTGCGAAAGACACTTTTACAAAAGCCTCTCTAGAGAGTTATCCAGACGACTTCTACATGCTAGACATCCCATGTAGAAGTACTTGTCCAAGCTACCAAAAACTAACATTACCAACTAGGAAAAAGGCTAGTAACTCGAGATTAGGTCAAAGTAGCCAAACCCTAATTAGGAAAAACAATGAATCCCAAGGCCCACAATGGATAGCTCCTTCAAGAGGAAAGTCTCCTCAGACAAGATTGCCAAGATGTTGATAAAACCCTAATTTACATTGCTTAAGGTGCAAAAGCAACGTCAAACAAGAAAATGGAGAGATCTTACCAACATCAACCAAGGAAAGAGCAAGAGAAAGAGTTCTTAGGTCCTCTTTAGCCACGAGTTATAACAACTATTCTATGAATCAATCTTGCAAGATATTAAACCCTAGAAATTCCACCATTCAACCTTCATCACGTAAAAATATTGCCAAAGAGAGGTGTGCATCACTCTAGAAGCTCCAATATACCAAGATAAAGAGAGAAATTAAAAAAAAGTACATATTAGAACCCTTGTCTTGTTTATAAATGTTTGCTAGGAGCCTTTTTATAGTTCATTTATTTGAGGCCTCCCTGCCTTTTTAATTTTTAGAGCTTACCTTACTGAAAAGTAAAAATAACTTAAAATTAGGGTTTGTCACCCACAAGTCGGGGACTAAAACACAAAAGACTAAAAATAATGATAAAATGATGCAAATGGCTTCAACCGAGTGGAGTGGTGAGTTGGAGGAGGACGTCATGTCCCAACTAACCCCAATGATGTAGAAGATCCCTTAAGGCCCTCCTCTTTAGTAAGGTTAATACTAAAGCCTTCTTCTAGAAGATGATGTCATCATGGACTTTGCACTTGTAGACCAAGAGGAGGGGTAATATATAACAAGAGGGGTCCAAGTGGGCATGAATGAGGTGTGCTAAGGTGGGTATGACAACCCTTACACATGCAATCACCTTCTACATAACAAAAACATGAGTGTGGCTAGGATCCCCTAAGCCATGTGTCATAGTGGGTCCATCCCAGGAAGCACTAGATCACCAACCCAAAGCACAAAGACCTAACATGATGGGGGGCTTTTGCCCATCAAGGGGTGGTCATCAAAGCCACTGAGCCAATACTCCTTGGAATGAAAACCAAGAGGACTTGCCATGACCAAACCATGGATCTTGAGCCTAGCTAGTCCAACACTTTTATATAAACAAGCCCAAACTTGGCCTTTTACAATGGCAAAAGATCCCCTCACTCTTGTATATCCTAGTAAAGCACGCTGTAGACAATCTGAGGCGTAACACACCCTATGCTCTTCTAACACCATGACTTTTTCTTCAATTTCTAAACCTTGCTTTGAAATGTTGTGAGCTTGAGTGTTGTTCCTTGTACATGTGTGAAGGAAATGTCATTGAATTTGTTGCCACCTAATCTGCACCTCCAAGCGAGAAAATTCTTGAACTCACTGGGTGCAGCCTTGGGGGGAACCTCTGAGTCAAGTGAACTGTCACCTTGACACTTGACTGCTCTGTTCAGGCCAGCTTCTAAACAAAGCCAAGGGGGGTGGTTCCTAACAGAAAATAATCTAAGAATGTTTTGTTTTTTCAAAAAAACAGAATTTTTTTAGGAGTTTTATAGAGAAATGCAACTAGAGAAAATAAATCTAATTTATTAGTGCATGACACATAATAACATTAATTTGAAGACCAGTGCCGTTTCAATTAACTACATGTAGTATGGACAGCTCAGAAGGTACTTACCTATTGGCGGAAATTTAGCAGGAAAAGGGTTGGAATGTTTGCCTGGTAGGAATGCTGATCTGCTGCCCATTTTGAAGGTGCAAGGCTGCTGTTCAAAGGTTGCCTTGGGACTGTTCAAAACAGTGAGCAAGTGAATCCGGACAGCGAGCAAAAATCAGTTAGAAAAGTGCCCCTAAATTACACCAGAAAGCATGCTTGACATGTGAAATTCAAAGGACACTTGGAGGCACGTATTAGTAGGTTAGAAATGCAAATTAAGAAGGATGTAAGTCTCCGTAACAGAATATTTTCTCTGTTTGGACAGCGGACAGTGAGCAAAAGTATGCCAAAGATGCCAAAATAAACTCTTTCAATATGACCTTTAATGAGAATGCAACATGCAAGTAATATGCAAAACTTTTTTATGCTTGCATGTGGTTATTTTGGACATGCATGTATCTTTTGATGACATGCACAAACATGCAATACCTTTTCTAGATCTACTCTTAAAATATTCGACTGTTTATCAAGGAGATCTATGCATGCATACACATCTAATTAGGATTTTACTTGAAAATTGTAACTAGTGCATGCATGAAATTAATAAGAAGAGTAAATTTTTTGTAGTAGCTGGAAGATGAGAAGACAAGTGAGGGAGAGTTGCGTTTTATATCAAAAGATCGGGCTAATGGAGTCACCAAGGAATGACCCTTAGGGCCTTACTTCACCAGAAGAGTCACTAAGAGGGAAAGGTTGTTCCAGGCTAACCTAAAGCTGCTCAGTGGATGGAATAACTTGCAAAGACAAATATTAAATACATGCAAGGAGAAAAATTCTCCTCCCCTTCTTCTTCTCTGGGTGCAACGTATAGGAATAGAGTCAATATAGCATAATCCAAACTAGGTTCAGTACTAAAATCAAACTCCTTCTTTATAAATATACAGTAAAATCTATACTAACACATCCTTGAAGTAAGATTTTACTTGACTACGGAGTAGTCCCCTTTCTATGACCATACGGAGAAATAAGAAGCATATACATTAACATCAGAAGATACTGGTTACCTCCACATGAAGATGATAAGCAAGATATGCCACACGATTGATGAGCCACACCACCATTAGCCTCTAAAGCCTTACTTTTATTCACACAATCTTGTTTTCAAAAGAGTATTACGATAAGCTCTACGCTTCAACCAACCACCATAAGGAAGGAAGAGCACTTGCTTTTATAGCAAAAAGAGGAGATGATGCGCCCTCATGCATGCAAGATGGAGTGCGCATGCCTTGGAGATAGAGTGGATAAGTCTCTAAAGACTTAGATACCAGCTTGAAGCATCTATATTATAACATGCTTTGGCTTTGGAGGATTGAGTGAAAAAACCTAGACAAACTCTGATCACTAGGATCTAGGTTCATCTAGGTGTAGAAAAGCACTCCAAAGTAGCCATAATACGAATGACTCGCTCGGGCTAGCCCTTTTACACATGTAATGGGTGTCAAAACTTTACAATTATCTTCTTTTGACCATGACAAAGGAAGTATATAACACAAATGGACATAAGATTGTCTGATCCGGATGAGGAACTAAAGGCTCCCTAGGTCTTTGGTGTCTTCTCCCTGCTTGAACAACCTGTGCAAACTAGATGGTAACAAAATCAACCTTTCAAAAACCTAACTTAATCAAGAATTGACTACAAATATATATTCTGCATTATAGCATGCCTACTGACCCAGTGATTGGTTAACTTTAAGTCTCCATGCACCTAAAATGTGCAAATATTTTTCTAGTGCAATTCTAAGCATAACATCCATGGCCTTTAGCTTAGCGCAGTTGTTTGAACCCATACCAAGCCATTTGTTCTCATCCATATACCCCAATAGTCACATAAGGCAAAAGCATGATCTCTGCTACATACTTGCCCTCCATCGAGTGTTTTAGAGTGTCAATTAGATTTGGCCTCTCCTAGTCTTCTTTGCCTTTAGATAAGGATAAAGCTCCTTTTTACAGTTCCTTTGTGAATGGACAATCCAACAATCAATGTTGGTTTGTTTCTTCATTACTTCTGCATAGGTTACAAAAGCTTGGTCCATGGGAAGACCTTTTTTGAAGGACATCACAACCTATAATTTTTTTTGAGAGCCAGCTAGAAAAGCAACCAAGATTTTTAGGGAGTTTTCAATTTATATAGTTGTTTACACCAATGACAATCTTCTCCTTGTTCATTTTCTAGGAAACTAGTAGTGTATCCAAGACTTGTTGTTTAGTTACCTTCCACAAGGATTTTGAACCATAAAAAGACATCCTCATCCGGTCTTAATCTGATATATATCTACTTTGTAATTCTTGAATGAAGGAGGTCCAATGATTTGCCTTATGTCTTACTAATCCCAAAAACTCCACATCTTTTCATCGATGGCACCACATAGAGTTATTATTTGGAGCAACAGCATCAATGAGAGTCAAAATATCTTGTTGTCTTAAGTCCTCAAGTAGAATCTGATTTTGAACCATAAAAAGACATCCTCATCCGGTCTTAATCTGATATATATCTACTTTGTAATTCTTGAATGAAGGAGGTCCAATGATTTGCCTTATGTCTTACTAATCCTAAAAACTCCACATCTTTTCATCGATGGCACCACATAGAGTTATTATTTGGAGCAACTGCATCAATGAGAGTCAAAATATCTTGTTGTCTTAAGTCCTCAAGTAAAATCTCTGGTAACCTCTATTGCTTCTCACACCCCACCCATGGATCAATGCCAAACTTGATACTCTTGCCATTCTCTAGTTTCTAGCATAACCAATTCCCAACAATAGGAAAAGCTAGAACTAGAGCTTCCCAAATAATTGTAGCATTTGTAGTTTGTTTTATAGACATCTTTATTCGATCTTCCATTGAGGGAAAATATATGTTGTCCTCATTAGTTGCCTCAAAAGGCCTTAATGTTTGGTCATTCTCCAAATTGATGGATATTTTTAAATCCCAACACCCAATGGTTTTGGGCTTCGCAAATTTTTTCCACTTAACTATTGCTTCCTTTTCATTCATACCCTTCCACCAAAAACTGAAACATTTTCTTATATTTTTTCCCAAAATCCCTATAAGGATGTACACCAAGGAGTATCGATCAAAATTTTTTGCCTCTAAAACAGAGTGGATTAGAGTTAACCTCCCACCTAATAAGATCCAACAACAGTACCAATCTAAGGTTCTCTTCTCAATCTTCTTCTCATATAACGAGATTCAATCCTGGTAGCCATAATCATTAGGTTTGAGCATGAAACCTTGGTGTTTTAGACTTTTGTTGAACTCTACCGCATTAAATGGGAGCAACTCAGTCAATTCTCTTTTGTATCTTGGACTTAATTCGAAATAAGAAACAGAGGAGTTTGAAAAATTAACTTCCATTCTTATGACGAAACCCTACAGATGCAATGAAAGTATGATTTCCTTGGCCTCCCTCTTAGTTCCATTTCTTAGAAGAAAAAAGTCATCCACAAACAAGGTTTTGGGTAGCAACTAGATCCCTCCGTGGACTAACAAAGTTTAATTTTCCCACTTCTTTCGAGAAACCTTGTCAACTTGCTGAGGACTTCAACCACAATTAGGAACAAAAGGGGGGGGGGAAACCTTGCCTTAGATCCTCAAAGGGCTGGAAAGGAGAGGTTGACCTATTCACCAATTTAGAAAAGGAAGACGATACACATCCCTCAACCTAGTTGACTTTGAAGTGATTGAACCCGATATGTATAAGTATTAGCCTTAAATATAATCAATCTACCTGTCAAAGTCTTATGGTAAATCTAATTTAATCACCATAGCAACTATCTTTTTGTCTTTTATAAAATGGAATCCTTGAGCTATTCCCACTACATCATGGATTTGTCTATTTGGTAGGAATCCAAATTCTAAATTGCTTAGGGAGAATGAACCTTAGATAGCAAGGGCTTTAAGTTTCTTGCAGTAATATTGGTAATGATCTTATAGATTGTGTTGCATCATAAAATAGGCTCGAAGTCACCAAAATAATTTCTAGTGTCCTTTTAGGAATTTGGACTAAATATGCAGTATTGAGGGCCTTAAAATTTCTGCTTGAAGATCGAGATTCTTTGATCAGTCTACGGATATCATTTCAAAGAGAAGATCACTTCATTAACCCCTTCCTTGGAAATTTCAGCCCTAAAGTCCTCATGCTCATCCTCTAAATGTCGGAAACTTATCAACGATTTTAATGATCTTTGTTGTATTGGACCTCTCTTGGATTTGATGCAAGTGACTAAAGAACTTGAGTCCTTCCTCTACATTCTCTTTAAATGTAGTTGCCTAGCTTCCATTTTCTCTAGGTGGGGCTTGTTACTGGATGAACTAGCAGGGCCAGTGTCCGATAAGCACAGTGAGGAAAGTGACCCAATGTCACCTCGGTCATGTTCCTTGAACTACTTTGGAGTGTCGTAACCTCCAAGGGGAGAGCCCTTTGATGCTCTGCAAAAGTATAGAAAGATTCTATGTCTTCTAGAAAACCAAATTAGGGACCAGTGCCTTAGGTAAGATAAGAATGCAACTGAGTATCTTTATTTCATCACCTAATATATGCTTCTAAACAGTATGACTGAATCTGCAAATGATGTACTTTAAAAGTTTAATGTTTTAGTGGAATAACAACCAGTAGCTAATTATTTAACTTGAATATTTAATCATCCAACTAAAGAATACAAAGCTGCTGTGAGGTAAACAAGGTTAT
The DNA here is from genome assembly GCA_001517045.1 of Pseudotsuga menziesii. Lineage (NCBI taxonomy): Eukaryota > Viridiplantae > Streptophyta > Pinopsida > Pinales > Pinaceae > Pseudotsuga > Pseudotsuga menziesii. The sequence continues at coordinate 60,457 of LPNX010386994.1, forward strand.
CCAAAAACAAGTTATATCCAAGTCAGACTTGATCAAAGTTGATTAGCTAAAACAGTCCTGTACATAACATTGAATTTCAGTGTTTATAGCAGCACCAAACAGTGATAAAGCAACCTCATCATTTAACCATTTAGGCATCCATCCATTATCATATGTAAAGCAAAGATGTAACTAATGTAGAATAAGCAATATCAGTCTATCTCACGAAGTCTGGAATGTACCATTTAAAGTGTGCAAGAAAATGTAATAATGAGTTCCCCAATCAGTGCAAACAGAGCTAATCCTTTTGTCCTTCAGTGCAAACAGAGCTAATCTTGAGAGGTCCTTGCAAAATTTGGCCAACTAGGGCCTTCTCTAACAACAACAAGAGCTGGTTAAAGGAAACCTAGCTAGGGCAAAACTCAGAGACCTAAAGCCCAAGCTTTAAAGGACTCCTTCTAGAAGACATCCTTCACAATACTAAGGTGACAAAAGGCTGAAAAATGACCTAGTTTTGACAAAATACAGCTCTAATGGCTACCATTCAACCATAAACAAGCATCATCAATTAACGTTCGACAAAGAGAAATCAAGACAAGAACTTAGATACCTCCTTGTGCATGTGTGTGACAAACAAATCTTAACATCACGTTAGCAAAGAGCATGAACCAAAGAACTCCTGAAATTTGCCTTCATACTAGAAAAGATATCCTCCCCAAGAGGTGTGCATCACTCCAAGATCCTAAAGAAGGGTAAAATAGTAGCATAATGTTTTATCCCACTTGTTTTATGTTCAAATTAAATGAGGAGAGGTTTATTTATGGCTTCTCACACTCACTTTACAAAAATATCCAGGTCGATATGCCTTTAAAATGTCAATTTGAAATTATAAAATGTCAACTTAAAATTATAACAAAAATTAATATAAAATAATCTAGTCTATGGGTAACAGGGGTCTTTTTCCCCACAATTTACCCAGAAGTGACTAAAATGGCTAAAAATAAGCAAATCACTCCAAACGAAAGGCGAGAGTGAGTTGGAGGGAGGGCGTCATACACCATCTAACCCTGAGAATGTAGAAAATCCCGCAATGCCCTCCCCAAACTAGCAAGATGACCTGGCATGGAAGATGATGTCATCATAAAATAGCCTAAGAAGAGAGGGCGCCAGTGTGCAGAGTGATTAGGAGGGTGTATGAGCTGACTATGAAGGTAGAACAAGGTCTCACGACTGAAGGAAAGGTCACCTGGTGCAAGGAAACAAGTGTGGGGTTATGTGACCCAGTGATCAACCCCTAGTAGCCCCAGTATTCCAACCCTAGGGTTAAAATCCCCATCATAGGGTAGTCAACAACGCCATTAAGCCATAGTACTCCTAAAGGAAGGACCAAAGTGCTTGGCCATGACCACCACCGTTGATTAACACTTCTCCTAGTTAGAAGAAAGGCCTCTCTCTCCCTAGAGCACATCTGAAGGTGCATAAGGTATAGGTGTAGCGTAACAGGGGCCATTTTAGTTGCTTCAAGATCCACAAGAATTTCCTCCATTTTTTGAAGAAGGAAATTTGCGAATTGATCTCTCCTACCAACCTCTCCCTCGATTCCCCCCTGTGAAAAGTGAAGCTCAAATATCTTATTACCACATTTCTCCACTAGAAATGCAATCCAAAAGAAACTTTCTCCGTCTCTCCTATTTGAGTATGGACCATAAATAGCTAGAAGAAAAAAGGATTTTCCTAATTCCTTTGAAATCAATTTTGATAGAATCTTTGAGTTGCACTAACTAGAACTCTGAAGGGAAAGAAAATGGTTCCAAGGTGTCACTAATCCTCCAGGGTTTTATCCATTGCATCATAATAAACAAATTTCTACTCTTAACATGGAGGATAAGTTTACTATTGACTTCTCCCCAGTGAGCATAGTTTCTTGAATAAAGTTATAAACAAAATGTCTCGTTTGTTGATTTGCACATAATGGGCAAGAGCTCTTTTTATGGGGAGCTTGTAGACCCTAGATAACGATGTAAAAGATGTTCATGACTTTCTCTTGATAAGGCTTGACATGGCTCTAAGGGCCCCATGGATAGTTGTTTGTTCCCCCTTGTGGATTTTCTTCTCAGGATTTTGTTGAGCAAAGGGATAAGAACTATTAAGGATTTTGCCTAGGGTTGGAGTGTTGGCATGTGTCCATCTCTATATCTCTTGAAATTCCAACTCCCTTGATATAAATAGAAGATACATTGGATGAGTGCAAGAGATACCTCTTGTTTTTTTCGTCTTGACTATGCTTAGGATCAAAAAAAGGATTAGGAATAGAGGGTTCAAAATCCACAAGATCATAGGACAACATGAGAGGGACGATTGAATCCAAGGCATGAGGGAGAAGAGAGAAGCTACTTCATAACCATTAGGAGAAGCAGAAAGCCTAGGGCTTACCTTAAAGTCCAGAGACAGAGTCAAAGGTCAAATCAAGAGACATACCTCAAATAATTGCAAGGGGATTAAGGGGATGGTGCCATAAACAACAAGAGAAGGGGTTATGCTAAGACTCGCCTTCACATCCAAAGAAGGGACATATTCTAGAGGCAAAACCAAAGACTCTCCTACAATCTCAAATGAAAAGAAAGAATCCATCAAAACTGATTCCACACTCAAAATCTTAAAATTAAACAGTGTAGGGGAAGAGATATTTGACATGCCTTCAATCACGATGGTTGGGTCTTCAAGCAACAGGTCTTGATAAGCAGCCATCTTGACTTCATGTTTGAACACCATTTTATTTTCATGCTCTAGGTTGAAGGATGGATCACCCACACCATCCATGATTTTTTTATGAAGTATTAATCCTAGTGGCCTTGCCAAAGAATCATTTGAAGGGCTAGGGTTTTTGTAACCCTTGGATCCCTTGTTCGGATTCACAACATGACCCTTAGAAATATCACGAGGATTGCTTATAGGTTCTGATAGATATGATATTCACTTCTTGAGCCTTTTTGGTTTGCTTTATTATCAATGGTCAATTGTGCTTAAGGTGTTCATAAATATGACAAAACATACATTTGAAAGGAATACCGACACAATCCAAGGATGGTAGGAGGGAAGATTAAAAGCATGATAAGTTTGGGATTCCTTCCACACTATTTGGCGCAGTGAAAACCACTCAAATTAATAGACTTGAAATAGAGCTCACCAACCTCAAAATGGTGAATTTTTCTACTGTTGAGGAGTCTATTTCCAGGTTCAAGAATTTGAAAGAAAACATTCTTACAAGTTGTGGTAAAGGTAAAACAAGCCCTGAATATATCAATATTGTTCTTAATAACCTCTCTCCCAGGGTTAAAAATTTGGCTATCATTTTTACAGTTTTCCTCTTTTTATTCCAAGCCTTACTTTCCCTACTTTGGAAGACTTATTATGTAATCTTATCAGGCATGAAGTCACATTGAGAAACTTGGGTGAACTATCTTCATTGGAACATGGCCACTTTATTGCTACTCCCTCCTCATGCACTCATGAGTCTTTAGGTCACACTTCTAGGTTTTGGAAAAATAACACATCGATATAGTTCTTAATAACATCTCTCCTACAGTTAAAAATTTGCAATCATTTTTATAACATTCCTCTTTTTATTCTAAACTTTACTTTCCCTACTTTGGAAGACTTATTTTGTGATCTTATCAAGCATCAAGTCAGTTGAGAAACTTGGGTGAACTATCTCCCATGGAACATGGACACTCTTAAGTCCACTACTATCTCCTCATGCACTCATGAGTCTTTAGGTCACACTTCTAGGTTTTGGAAAAAGAAGTGGCCAATATGTCGTTGTATTGCCATTAGGGACATCTGTTCAACAATTGTTAAAAGATTGAAGATATTGCTCGACAATCAGTGATATGGTCCTCCACTTCTAGCCATGAACAAATTGCAAATTCTACGACTATTAGACATATGACAAAGCATTGACACCTCCTCTCCAAGTATAGTGATCAATAGAGAGGTGAGTAAGTCATCATTGGTGTTAACTTAACTCTCCCACTCTCTTGTGTTATTGTTCAAATAGAAAATGCTTAATACAAAGATGTTGTCTATGTTCCTGGAATGGGACCAATTTTTCTTTGTATTTAGTATTTACAACATTACTCTCACCAATAAAAGGTAGAATTTTTGTCCTATAGATGGGTTTTTAAAGACATCAAGGACAACTTCAAAGTTGTTTCCTTTGGATATTGCGATGAATCTCAACGTATGTACAAATTCTCAAAGTCCATCTCTAACAATTGGGGTTAATTCAAATGATGACAACAAGCTATGCACTTTCGTCTTGGTCACACCAACTATGGGTCCTTTAGGCACATGAGTGATCTTTGTCTTGCTTAAGGCCTTCAATAGATTAACACTCCCAGGGGTGTTTGTGAAGGATGTGTGATGGGTAAGCATCATCGAAAGTCCTTTCCAACGGACAACTCAAGATATGCCTCTAAACCCCTTGAGTTAATACACTATTTGTGGTCCCATGGCCACTTCTTCTCTCATGGGAGTGAAATTCCTCACCTTTAGTGATGATATTTGTGGTCCCATGACCACTTCTTATCTTGTGGGAGTGAAGTACTTCCTCACCTTTAGTGATGATTTTTCTTGAGTATCACATCCACTATATTCCTCGCCAAACTATGGTTTGCTATAATGAGTCTTTTAGTTGGGGGGGGGGGGTTGATCTACTATCTCTTTATGATTTTGTCATTCATTGTGTGACTGAGCATCATGATTCCATCTTTGATGAGTTTTTTCCTCGTGGCTTGCGAAGATCTCTTCCATCACTTCTTCCTAATGATGATTTCGATGTTGATTAACAACCTTTCTCCTCGAAAAGGCATCTTTTTATTTAGTAGAGTTACTTGTTGATAACTCTTAGCATGTTGTAGTGGATCTTACTACGTCTTCATTGAGCCTTAATGCACGTATGGATATCTTTTTGATCTCTCCTCTTGGACAATATTGTTATATATATAAAAATATATATAACATATATATAATAATACATATTATAAATAAATACATAAAGGCAATAATGGAAATTATTAAAAAAGTTAATAAACATATAAAGCATAAAATCATTGATAATCCTAAACCATTCGATGTTGTGAAAGGACACGTCTTTAATTAAAAATCCCAAGACTATTATATATTCGGGCCTCAATGTAATTCCTAGGCATTCAAAAAATTATATAAATATTTATTTTTCAGTCAAGTTTCCTTGTTTAATTACAATTTTGTATTGCATTGGTATCAAAGCTATAGCCTGCTGCCGACTGCTGCCCAGACGTTTGTCGTTGACACCTAGTCACCGTCGTCCGTCACTGCACAGTTTCCTACACCCTGCTCCTGCGTCCTCCTCCATATCCGCTTCCATTGCTCCATACATTCCCTCTGCCTGCTCTCCATCCTTTTCTTCGCACCGTTGCATTCTTGTATCCTCTCCTTCTAGCATCGTTGCATCCTTCTCCTTCCCGCACCGTCACATCCTCTCCCTACGCACACCTGCACCACTCACCACCGCCCGCATTTGCATACTCCCTTTCCCATCGGCTCCTCCTCCCTCGCTGCATACCCGTGTACAACCCCTCTTCCACACCCCCGCATCTGTCCCCCTTCTCCCTCCTTTCGTCTCTCACGCCTTGCTCCCAGCCGCAACCGCTATTTGTCCACTCTGCCCACTTTCTCCACCATCCCTCGTTGCCTTCCTCCTGCAATCACCTTCCTGCCTTCTTCCAACACTCTCACGTCACCCTCCACCTCTTCCACGACATTTCCATCCATGATTTTTGTGCGGTCGTAATTTTTTAATAAAATTAAATATTATATATAATAATATTATTATATTAATATTTATTTTTTCTATTAAAATTTCTATAATTAAAAAAAACGTGGCTGGCTTAGCACAAACAACTGACAAGAATAATTCAAGATTTAGCGTTGATAAAATTCCAGTAGTCACCGAAATGAGGGATGTCAATGTTGGATTGGACCAATTGGACAAAAAAAGTCAACAAAAAGTATGCAGAGCTCAAGGCGGAAATCGACAAAAATAATAATGCATTAACGTCAACTATCACAGGGCTCAAGGCATGCATAGAGCAAGGCATTTGTGCGTTGAAGGAAAATCAATAGAACACTCGAGTATCTTGACAATATCTTGGCCAGATTACAGCTGCATACTTAGGTTCCCCCACCTAGCCATAACACACCACTAGACCCTTTCAACACACCTCATCAAAGCACGCCCAAGTTGTCGAACATCAAGACACAACGCCACCCACTAGACCCTTTCAATACAACTCATCCAAACACGCCCAAGTCGTCGGAACATCAAGACACAATGCCACCCCATGGAGTCCCCTTCTTTAACATTCCATCAATATCAGTTCCCTCGACACACGGATACCAGATAAGCGTAAAACTATAATTACCCAAATACGATGGTGACGAAAATCAATGCATCACATGGATCAATAAAGCAAAATAATAGTTTGACATCCATAACATACAATACGATAGTGAGAAGATTAAATATACTGCCATGCAATTGGAGGGTAACGCATACAATTGGTACATGTGGTGGAAGATTACAACAAGAGTTTGTTCCTTTAGTTGGAATAACTTTAAAAACGATCTTCTTAAAAGGTTTCAAGGTGTAACCGAGAAAGAGTTCTTTGCCAAGATCCCAGGTTGCAACAAAAAAACAATGTAGATGAGTACACGTGTGAATGGGAAGTTTTGGCAACTCGAGTTCCATAACTAACCGATGACTAACGAATGCAAACATATATACATGGAGTAAAACCGCACATTCAGGATGAGTTAGAATTACATAACATTTCTACCATGGAGAATGTAAGACGTAAGGCCAAGATCATCGAGAACAAGTTCAAAAGATCCGCTCAGATTAGTTTCGACAAAAACTACTCCAAGAGGAAGCCCCCCCAATCAGCAGATATGGGAACTTCCAAATATACGCCGCCACATCTAAGGGAAGGAGAAACACCCAGTTTGGAGGCCTAGAGGATGAAAGAAGGAAAGTGGAAATATTGTGGAGAAAAATGGGATCCTAAGCATAGATGTTTGCAAAAGAGAAACCCCAAAAGTTGTATGCTTGTGAAGCCGAAGAAGAAGAAAAATAATCAAAAAGTGAAGAATCAAGTGAGGATGATACGAGAAATTAGCATGACTGCCACTAAGAACTGGAAGATGATACACCAAAGATATCATTAGCTGCCATTACAGGGATATCCCAACCTCAGACATTGAAGCTGAAGGGACATATCAAAAACAATGTCTCGATTCTCATAGATTCGGGCAATACCCATAACTTTATTAATGTTAATCTTGCTAAGATGTTCAACCTATTCGTACACCCAGTACCTAACATGAAGGTTATGGTGGCATATGGTAAGAAGATTGAAAAGGCGGGAAAGTGTAACAAGGTTCAATTACAAATGCAAGAGTATAACCTAGAATCCGACTTCTTTGCAGTACCTCTTGGAGGAGTAGACGTGGTATTGGGAATCCAATGGTTGCAAACATTGGGTACTTACTCCGCTAACCATCAAGAGCACTTCATCAAGTTCAAATGGCTAGGGAAAAAGTACAAATTGTACGGTTTCCAACCACCCCAAACTCAATTGGTTGCATCACATCAGATGGAAAGGCTAATTCGAAAAGGATCACATGCTTACATAATTTAATGTCAAGAGATGGAGTTGCTAACATGTGAAGAAAGTGACTACAAACCACCAGAAATACATGAGCTAATCCAAAAACACCAGAAGGTGTTCCAGGAGCTTCCGATGGAGCTCCCACCAAACAGAAAGAGTGAACACATAATTGAGGTAGAACTAGGGGTAAAACCTGTCAATATCAAACCGTGCAGATATCCATATCACCATAAAACAGAGATCGAAAGGTTAACCCAAGACCTGTTAAAATGTGGTGTCATTTCAAAGAGTAGAAGCCCTTATGCAACTCTAGTAGTGCTAGTTCGAAAGAAGGATGTCTCCTTCAGATTGTGCATAGATTATAGAGGGATGAACAAGATAACAATCGAGAATAAATTCCCTATCCCATTCATCGATGAGATGTTGGATGAAATTTATGGAGCTAAGTACTTGTCAAAATTGGACTTGAGATCAGGTTATTATCAAATCAAGATTAGATTAGAAGACGTAACAAAAACTACTTTTCGCACTCATGAGGGCCATTATGAGTTCAAAGTAATGCCCTTCTAATTAACTAACGCTCCAACCACTTTTCAAGTCGCAATGAACAAATTGTTCCAGCCGTATTTGAGAAAGTTCGTATTAGTATTTTTTGATGATATCCTCCTATATAGAAAAGCTTGGAGAGAGAATCTCCAACACCTAGATCAAATACTCACCATCTTGGAAGAACATTAATTTTATGCAAAAATATCTAAATGCACTTTTGGAGAAGAAGTGAACTATCTTGGCCATAAAATATCGAAGGAAGAAGTCAAAGTTGATCCAAGCAAGATCAAGGCAATCACTGAGTGGCCCAAACCAGATAACATCTCAAAATTAGAGGTTTTCTAACTTTCTAGGCTTGACGGGATACTATCGAAGATTTGTGAAGAATTATGCCCATTAAAGATCGCCCCTCTAGCATATTTATTGAAGAAAAATTCATTTTGATGAAATGATGAAGCTGAAAAATGTTTTGACACATTGAAGGACATTATGTCATCAACTCCAGTATTAGCAACACCAGATTTCACAAAACTCTTTGTAGTTGGTTCAGGATTCGGGATAGGAGTTGTCCTGATGCAAGAAGGTCATCCATTAACATTTGAAAGCCAAAAGCTCAACAAAAGAGAAAGTTTGAAGTCTACATATGATAAAGAAATGCTTGCCATTATACATGCTCTAGCAAAATGGCGACAATACCTTTTAGGGAGCAAAATCTTGATTCAAGCAGAACACAATAGTCTTCGATATCTCTTACAACAAACAACATTGTCAACTGAAAATAGAAATGGATAGAAAAATTTGTTACATTTGACATGGAGATATTGCATAAGAGAGGAAAAGACATTGTAGTTGCTGATGCCCTATCTCGGAAAGATGAATAAGTCAAAGCTTATGCGATTTCAGTTGCAGTTCTAGACTGGTTGGATGAAATCTGAGGTGAATATGCCAAGGACCTAGATACAAGTGCCTTAATCAATGATCCTAATTGAGGTCCAAAATTCGAATAGAGGAATGACATCCTTTGGTATAAAGGAAGGATCTACTTAAGTCCAACGTTAAGGTTTAAGACTAAGGTGTTGATAGAATATCATGACTCACTTGCTGCAGGACATATAGGTTTTTTCAAAACTCACTACAGTGCCAAGCAATCATTCTAGAAGGGAGTGTATAAAGATGTTCAAAAGTATGTAGCTAAGTGTGACACATGTCAAAGAAACAAAAATGAAAATGTCATGACTCCAGGATTACACCCACTTCACATTCCAAACCAGAAATGGGAGAAAGCTCCATGGATTTCATTGAAGGGTTACCCTTATCCGAAGGCAAGGACAAAATCTTCATGATAGTGGACCTTTTAATGAAGTATGCACATTTTATGGGTATAAAGAAAACTGATTCCACTAAACAAGTTGCTGAAACGTTCTGTAAAAATATTTACAAATTACATGGATTAACATGAGCTCAACTTATCACTCCCAAACAGATGGACAAACGGAAGTTGTTAACAAATGTTTGGAAGCCTATCTTCGTAGTTTTGTTACTAGCAAGAAGATCAAATGGTTACAATGGTTACATCTTGTAGAATGGTGGTATTACTCCACCTATCATACGTCAGCCAAGTTGACACCTTTTCAAGCATTGTATGGTTATGCGCCTCCCAGATTGAAAGAACTCATTCAAGGTGATACAAAAGTACCTGCAGTAAAAAGTCAACTTGAAGAAAATTAGAGAGTAATGCAAGTACTCGAGGATAATTTAACTATGGCACAAAATTGGATGAAGCAGCAAGCAGATCAACATAGAACCGAACGAGAGTTTGAGGTAGCAGATTGGGTATTTGTAAGACTCCAACCATTCAAACAATTGTCACTTAAGCAACAAGGAAAGAATAAATTAGCCCCCAAGTTTTATGGACCATATTAAATTATCCGAAAAATTAGCCCAGTAGCATATGAATTGAAGTTACTAGACAAGAGTTGAATTCATAGTGTGTTTCATGTTTCAAATCTCAAAACACTGTTGGGTCAACATCAATTTGCTCAGACAACACTTCCTACCTTGGGCGAAGAAGGGAAGCTCGTTTTAGAACCATAAGCTGTCCTCAATATCAGAGAGAGAAGACTACGTTTGCAAATAATCAAAGAATACATTATTAAATGGAAGAATTGCCCTGAAGAAGATGCTTCATGGGAAACCGAGAAGTTCCTTCAACAATATCCGTCATTACTCTGCTTTGAGGACAAAGCATTTTAAAGAAGAGGGCAATGTTATATATATAATAATACATATTATAAATAAATACATAAAGGAAATAATGGAAATTATTAAAAAAATTAATAAACATATAAAGCATAAAATCATTATTAATCCTAAACCATTCGATGTTGTGAAAGGACACATCTTTTATTAAAAAGCCCAAGACTATTATATATTCGGGCCTCGATGTAATTCCTAGGCATTCAAAAAATTATATAAATATTTATTTTTGAGTCAAGTTTCCTTATCTAATTACAATTTTGTATTGCAAATATCCGGGAACTTATGTACCTATTTGTTTAGTTGGATTTTTCTTATTTTAGAGGTCTTTTCTAGCCTTCCCTTTTTCGACAAGGATATGTAGCCTGAAGATGAGCCTTCTTTTGATGAGAAGGTTAGGGATAAGCTTTCTCTAGACGTACAACATAGGGATGGGCCCTTTCTAGATGTGCTGCATAGTGGTTATCCCTTTATTGATTGCGATCCCTCTCCTTTCAGTGATATTCAATTTAGTATTGAAGATTTTGCTTAATGTTGTTAGTGTTGGATGATGACGATGATCCTACTACTTTATTGTTGCCATCTTTGCCAAGTGGGCTATTGCCCCTCTTACCAATGCAATTGATTTTCTTGCTTGGCCTTCTTAGTGGTCAAAGTCACCACCATCATGGCCCTAATTAGCTGACCCTCTTCTACTGGAAAAATATGAGTTTGCGCCGCTGAAGACCCTTTTTAGCAAGATCAATCCCAAAATTAATTTAGTTATTGTAAACTCTTTCTTCGTGAGTGGTACAACTCTAGATGATCCCAACTCAATATTATTGGGGGGAGGGTTGTATGGTAATATTTTGTGATAATCTATGGATGTAATGTCGTCTTTGTGGCCTCTTGTTCGACTTAAGGGGGGTGTTGAGATATTTTCACTAATCTTCCCTTGTGGCCACATGACAACTCCCTATATGGGTAGTTGACGCACTTTATGAGTCGACATATGGGTAGTTGTGGGTTGTTACACCAATTATTACACTTTATTGTATTTTAGGTTAAGATTGGCCTATTCTCCTCCTTGGGCTTAACACTTTAACCCTAGGGAATGGTATAAATGTACCACCTCCTTCATTTGTAACATCATCTCATTTAGGTGTGTTTTTATTCCCTTTGCTTGAGCCCTTCAAGCTGCTCTAGATGTTGGTTGGTGGGTGTTACGGTTTTGTTAGCTTCTATCGTTATTTCGATGGATCGACTTCCTCCATTTAGGTATTCCCTAGATGTTCTTGGCCTCCTTTTACCTACCAAGCAAGAGTTGAACATAATCATTAGAGATGACATTTAGAGACAATGTGCAGCTCATTTGGATCAACCCTCATGGGGGGTTACGTCCCAAAACAACCTTCTACTCTATTCACTTCTTGGATTTGAAGGATGGTCTCATTGTTCGCCCCTTACATATTTCACCATTGGGCACATGCTCTTTGTATTCCTTTAGGCCAGTTCATAGTGGGCTCTCATCGTCTTTGAGTAGAGACAGATCACCAGCTTGACCGGTCAGACAAGATTTGCCAGATATGTCACCTTCGAGAGGTTGAAATCGATGAGCTAATTACTACGATGATTCGTGGGTGGTTTCATTGTCTTTTTCAGGGATCTTACGAAGCTTCGGACTTTGAGTAGATTTTGTAGATACCTTGATCATAGATGTCTCACCTTATATTTGCAGGAGGCCCTTTGGCTTCGCTCCTTTACTGTCTAATGACATTCTCAGTTTCAGTCTGGACCAGTCTCCACTCAGAGTATCACTTTTTCTTTTCGGTGCTTCCTTCCTCTAGGTCAACAAGAGACAGATAGTTCTTTACTCAGAGTATAACCTCCTCCTTTCTGATGCTTCCTTCCTCTAGGGGCACCGAGTATTAGATAGATGATGGCACTGATCTTGACCTCTCGGTTAGGACACGACAGTCCACCTTCACTTCCGCCCATCATGAGAGACAGGGCCAGTCTTGGCCCCACCTTGGGTGTCGGATGGCCTCATCTAGGATATAGTGGAAGTCTCCCTCACTCAAACAATGGCACACCACCCATTGTAGCTCCTCTTCTAGTTTTTCTTCTAGACATAGTAGTCTTTTGAGCTTCCTTCTGTTGGCCTCAGATGGTGGGAGAGATGCTTCCAGTGCTTCCGGTGCCCCATGATTGTGACAGTTTCACCATTTTTTATCACATATCTCGGATCCACTCCGTTTGTATATTTTTTGGATCAGCTCTCTTCGTTTCTTTCTTTGTATATCTCTCTCTGGGATCGGCTCTCTATTTGTGGAGTTAAGGTTTGGTTTGAGTTCTGCTTTTAGCTTTTTAGGAGCTAGTATTTTTGGGCTCCTGCTTTGTATTATTACCGTGGCACCTCACAGTCCTTGTGGTCATTTGTTGGAGATTAATAAAATTATCTTATTATTTATCTACTTGTGTTGTGCACTAACTTGAAGTCGTATGTGTTCATCTTTAAGGTACTGTTATAGTTCAGCTTGTTTATCTTGCTGAATTAAGAGGTTTGTTGGAGAATTCACCATAGATCTTCTACCTCATGATTTTAAAAGGGAGAGTATGGGGTCAAGGGTATGTGTACGGGGCAGGTGATATAGAAGAACCAAATAATTCATGCATTTAATTTAAAATAACCAAGTTTAAATTCCACACAAAGTATCAGAGAACCTGGCTACAGAAACAATGGACATGATCCAGCACAAGGTAAAACTGTCAACATGAATGGCAGAAACAGGAAGTTTCATTAAAACACTGCTTATTTCAGTTGAGTTAAACAGCAATGGTTATCCTAACTGCTGGATGGTAGAGTGGTAAATGATGGAAGAGAATAAGACAGTTCAATCTTGGAGAGTTGACTTTAAAGGCAAAGGCTGAAATTGGTTCAGGAGATGAGGGTGGGCTAAACTCATTGGAAAGTGAAGTAATAAGAAGTGACAATGATCCAAGCTCCAGTCTTGGACACCTGTCTTTGAGAAAAAATGTTTAAATCGGGACAAGGAAAAAGATGATGGGCTTCAACTACCGAATATGTAAAGTAAAAACTAAAAAATGATATATGGAATGAAGAGGGGGCATTTGTTCTGATACCATTGCTTCTTACATCAGTCAAATATTTGTTGGATATTATCAAATAGCAAAAGCTCCCACATGATACATTTTCAAGGAATATTTTGCTCATGTCAAAAGAATTTAAAACTGCGTATAATCAGCTTCCCTCCAAATTCCGTGTTTATAGGGCCACAGAGTTCAAGGCCTTGAGAGTGATGTTGTATATGTCCCAATTGTGAAGTATTTGGCTCGCTATCGGTGTAGTAGAATTTGGTCTCTATTCTTGGCCTTGATTTTTAGGTCACCCTAGGGCAGTAGTGTATGACATCTGTTCTGAGAAGGGGTTGATGACTCACTTTTGCTTGTACTATTATTACATAAAAAACTGTATGGATGATTCATTTTTTCATAAAAGGACATGGTTTCTGAGCCTGTATGCTGTTTCACGTTTTTTTTGTTATATCGCTTTCGTCCTTGGGAGTCTTGTTTCGGTAATTTCTGTTATTTTGAATGCAAACCTTCTTTAGTGGGGTCCTTCATGCCCATATTGGCTATGTAAGTTCTGACTTTGATATTTGTCTTCTTGTGCAGTACATACCTGGAACCAAGATGGTATTCCCTGGTCTGAAGAAGCCTAAAGAACGGGTGGATCTAATTGCGTATCTCAAGGAGGCCACATCATCAGAGTAGTTATGAAGAGAATTATCCTAAGAGAAATGAATTAATAATTGATGGGCGGCTAGATAACAATTTCCTAGCTAAATTTTTCTTTTGCGAAGATAGAATTCGAATATGACCCATCGCCACACTATTAAACATCATTTTTTTGTTAATAAAGACGAAAGGGATAATGCCTAAGATGAGGGAAAAAATTTCCCATCCAAAGTTTAAAATCTGAAATAAGATGTCTGCATTGAAGCTAAATATAAAAAAACAGTAGATGGTGTGTACCTTGAAGTTAATTTATTTGATTTTTTTCAAGAAAAATTCAGTGAGATAAACGTGGATTTATGCAATGTTTATTTGCTTTTGCATTGGATGTGCTGTTCAAATCATCCATTCTTTATTTACTTTTGCATGGATTAGATAAAGGAAGTTAATGTTGAATCGCACTCGATATGTCTTTTCGAACACAGATAAAGAGAGATCGAGGGAGCATACACTGTTGTTGCTTCAAGTAAAGAAGTTTGCAGCAGCAGCTGAAATGAACAACTTGCTCTTTAGGAAGTGAATGCAGTGCATAGTGAAATAGGAGTATGACTCCCTTATAAACCATCCCCCCTTCTGAGATTTGAGACCATAAAGCATGACCTCTGCCTATAGACATTTAGACTACATAGCATGGACTACTCAGATGGCTCTTGAATATGACTCAGGTCAGTTAAGGCTAGGTGATATTTTTTAGTCTTGCGAAGATTTACTCCATTATCTCAATGCAACGTTTGGAAAATTTGCAGGCAGTATGATATGATGAAATTGACTTGACAAAATAGTCATTTAATCCCAAAGCCATTTTAGTTTTTTCAGACATTCGTTGGTCTTGTGAAGATTTACTGCATTATCAAAATGCAATATTTGGAAAATTTGCAGTTAGTATGAAGCTAAAATATTGATTTGACAAAATATTCATATTCATTTAATACCAATGCCATTTTAGTCTCCGATTTATTTGGTCTTGTGAAAGTTTTACTGCATTATCTCAAAGCATCTTTTGGAATATTTGCAGGTAGTATGACACTGAAATTGAGTTGACAAAATATTCATTATATTTCAAAGCCATTTTGGTTTTTCTTTTCTTCTAGCAATTTCCTATTCTGTTTCACTCCTCTCTTCACAGTATTTCTGTACAGGGTCAAATACCATCCAAATATGAAAATGGAAAAAGTTCATTTCAAATATTGTAATCATAATCTATGTTGATTTTGCCCTTTGTTGTACCCCAAGACGTCCCGACTTGTTAACAAACAAGGGGTGAATGCTGGGTCATAATGCACAAGAACACCTTCCTCTGCCACTCCAGGCCTTTGAGTAAGTTTTCAGGGCAGAGAGGGTACCCTCATCTTTTCTAAAAAATATTTATGAAGCTCAGGCTGGTTTTATTGCAGGGGCAGGGTGCTGCATTGTGTTTGGCTCAGCATTTTTTTCAAAACAAGATATAAAGATTCGAGTTATAGTTTTGGGAGTGACCAATAAGCCAAACAACAATGGGACTCACTAGAGTTTTATAGGAATGATCTTCTGAACCACAGGCACCATTCTCTGATTCTTTGTGAAAAATGATTCAAGGGAAAAGGGATTTGCAGTGAAGGGTGAACTGTCTCAAGAGACTTTCCCATGGCAGCAAACTCTTGACAACAGAGATATTGGGCTTGTAGGATAGATCTAACCAGTTTAAATGAATTACCCATGAATCAAATAGACACAATAAGTGAGAGCAATAGTTAGAACTTTATTTCATCAGTGATGCAGAGCTAATAGCAGTTTCGCATAAGCATTCTGACATCAATGAAAAAGTAATAGAAAAGGCACCAAGGGTTGGGCTGATTTAGCAGTTTCTCCACATACCCGTTACAAAAAAAATGTTCTCAGGATGAAATGAAATAGCAGTGGGGTGTTGATTCACCTCTGCTTCCACTATTCCTTGAAAATTGAGGAAGATTGCCACATGGGGGTTCGTTCACAACTGCAGAAAGAGTGGTGTTCTAGGCAGATCTCCTGTTTCCTATGGCTTCGATGCTTTTAATCTTCCCTCCCCCACCATTGATTTGAACTTCTAATCCTTTACTAGGAGAAAATTTCTTCAATTATAGACTTGTGGGAGGGATACGTGAACCCCAAAATTATGTTAGAATACTTTTCTCCTCGATTAATGCGAATGCTTGCTTTGTGCTTTTGTCAGATTCAGTTAGACAAAAATCTTCTATTCAATTTACTCCGCCAAAATCAGGGGTCTGATTTGGTGCCTT
Organism: Pseudotsuga menziesii; assembly: GCA_001517045.1. NCBI lineage: Eukaryota > Viridiplantae > Streptophyta > Pinopsida > Pinales > Pinaceae > Pseudotsuga > Pseudotsuga menziesii. The sequence goes on from LPNX010386994.1 coordinate 77,000, forward strand.
TGTTTTGCTGTTATATTCCGTTGTGTATGGTTCCAGCAGTTTCTTTGGAGTGGGTAAGAAGGGAACACTAGATATCCTTGTCTTTTATGATACTTCATTGCACTTCGATTTGATTCTAATCCACCTTTTTCTCTATGATACTTCATTGCGCTTCGATTTGATTCTAATCCACCTTTTTCTCTCTTGTAAGACTGTAGCAGCATTGTTTAAAATGGGCAGGGATGAAATTTTTGAACTCATTTTTCCTTTTATAATACTCAGTTACACTTTGTGAAAGCACATAAAATTAAACTTTGGCACTTGGTCCATTTAGACGAAGGCAATAATCTATGTTGCAATTCGTTTTATACGCACCGAACTCGCTCACAAATAAACTTTAGTGACAACCTTTTAAAGAGTAGTGTAAAATAAATGTAAGTAGAGCAAAGGGATAGTTGACTAACATATTGATATAACATTAATACCCAAAAGGGTCACGACCATTCATGTATTGGAAAGGTTTTGGAAGTATATAATATTTGAAATCTTTCGTAACTCTCCTATATCTCACCAGATGGCATTTAATTTAAGACTTGGTGATGAGCCTTGTACCCATATAGCTCCATAATAACCCTTTCTTATTATTCCCATGATTGAAATTTTAGAAGGTTATTTCACAATGGTCCACGCTCCATGGCAAATGCCCATAACTTAAACTATATAAAATTTATTACCACAAATTAACCCAGGTGATAATGACTCATTAGAAAAGGTATGGGCCCACCATTTTTGGATACAAAAGGGACTTGTTGAAATTGTTTGAACCATACGATGGGGATGAGATGGAAGGCGAAGGAGGATCCACAGTGCCCCCTTACCAATTTGTCTGCTCCTTCACGATGTCGAAAGCAATTTAGGCTGTTGTTTGATTTTAGGTGGGGACAAGGTGAGCCATTCGTGGCACCAATGTGTGTGGGCATGCTCTTCTCCAAGATGTTGAATCTCATTACTATCCCTTTATTTGTCGGTACCTCCCTTCAGCATGCTTGGTGAAAATGACACCATTCTAAGCCATGGAACTAGGTATCCAACACATGGATGGAAATATTTTGCCGAGGCAATCATGATAATCGTGGAAACATGCAAAATGGTGCACTAAGGGCTAACATGAAGGATCCATGTAGGGGTTTTGACAATTGAACAAATTTTTGGGAGGAGTGTCCTAGAAGGACAACATTGGTTCCATTTGTGTGGTAGAACTCCTCCCTACGAGTTTCCAAGTACTAGACTGTTTAGTGACATAGACCAATGCCTTGATCCATTGGGCATTGAGTCAAAAAATGGTCTATGGGTCAAAATTGCAATTGTGGGCTTCTTCAAAAAGCCCGATTTAGCTAAAAATTGGGGTAAATTAACAAAAAGGTAAAATTGGATGAGAGTTGGAACCTAATCTACTGTAGTATAGGGTGGGTCTTCTTTTAGACTCCTCTTTCTTTAGAACGAAAGTGCTTGAGATGCTTGCCATTGACAGGAAAATACAGTGGCACACCTTAAGATTTGTGAAATGGAATAAATTTTGGTGCTTCCCATTGATGGTGGCAATTACATAGGGCCCTAACTATAGGGGACACACTTTCCATGTTTCTCGAGGCTTCATGGCTTTTGTCTCATAAGAGATGAAGGTCCTCTACTTGAAAATTCCTTGTCTTGACCTTTTGATTAAAGGTCTCTTCATTTGAAGATGATATTCTTTAAACTTGTCATACACATGATTCTTGTCCTTATACCTCCACCAATTAATTTATACTCTTGATTCTCTTGGGTCTGCGACTATATCTTGTAATAATTTCATCATCGACAACTCTAATTGAATAGGAAATATTGTGTCCATTGTATAAACTAATTGAAATGTTGCTTTTGTTATGGCCATCTTTACATTGATTCTATATACCTTCAATGCATGTTTTAGATGTGTCCCACACCTTATATTTTGCCAATGTTTGCTTGATAACACTCATGAGATTTCTATTATAGGATTCGATTTGGACATTTCCTTGGTGATAGTACTTGGATGAATGCATTGACATGATGTCGTGTTTTTGGCGGAAAGCTAATAACTTCGATGCATTGAAAGCCTTGGCGTTATCAATGACAGTCTTATGGGGCCAACCAAACCTAGACATGATGTTTTCTTAGAGGGACTTGATGACAACTTGTTAAATGGCTTGTTTAGTTGGAATGACCTCTACCTATTTGGTAAATTAGTTTGTTGTTGTTAAGATCCACCTATGCTAGCCACTAGAGGGTGGATGGATTTCTACATGAAATCTAGTGCACATTGTTGGAAAGGTGCTTCTACTTGAACAATGTGTAGGGGAAAGGCATGATTTTTCTATCTACTAGCAAAGATTTGATAGTCGTGGCAAGCCCTAACAAATATATGGACATCAGAGAAAATGTTACACTGTTGGTATCCAAACCTTAAGCTTTTTTACACTTGCCCTTGTCATATAATGACAACTGTTTGTTGAAAAGTTACCTAGGAAGTGTTTGTCCACCTAGCATTGCCTTGGGGTGGACAATGACACTTTAAATGATGACCCTTAGTCATTTGTGTTTAATGAAGTGAGATGTGCTTTATGTTTTTAAAGTGACTTCTTTAAAAAGGTAAAAGTCATGGTTTATCCTAAGTTCATATTTAAATTAAAGTTGAGTGAGTGATTATTTAAAAGGGATTGCTCTAACTTTATTAAATGACACGAGGTGCACTAAATGTCATTTATTAATTAATTAATAGAGCATTTAATGAGAACCCTTCATCTAATCTAATATTGACCATTAGATTGAAGATGAAGTTGCCATGAAAAAAAAAGAAATAGGGCAAGGCAAACTCATTTCATTATTCACTTCAGAAAGATAATATTTGGAGAGAGGAAGAACAAGAGCAAGGAGGGTTTTGAAGAGATTTCATAAACCAACAGGAGAGAGAAAAATTTGAACATGGAAATCGAGGAGAATTTTGGGCACAAATTTTGAGAAGATTGTACATCAGAGTGGGCATGAATTTCGAGGACAATACACACAAATTCGAGGCATAGATTTCGAGGCATTAGTTGCATAGAAATCGAGGAATTCGTACAATGTACGACTGCACATAAATTGAAATCCGTACAGCAGTACTACTGCATAGAAATCGGGGTGTACAGAATTCGTACAACATTACGAGCTGCACATAAATTGAGGGGAATTTGTACAGTACGGATTGTGCACAAATTTCGAGGTACAGTACATAATTTTGATTTTGCCTGTGCAGGGAGAATCTGGGCACGAATTTCGAGGTGAAGGTCGCACGGAAATCAAGGAAGAAAAACAACAGTAAAGGGTTCATATTTTGAAAAGGAAATTGATAAGTATTGTTGTTTGATTTTCTGTATTTTTCTTGAAGAAATAATAAATCTCTCTCTCAGAAACAGGTTTTCACTTAGGGGTTTTATCCTGGACCATTGGTAAAAAATATCAGTGTTATTTTCATGAGTGTTTGGCTGATTTAAATTTCTGAGTTTGAAATTTTTATTTGGAAAAGAAAATTTATGAATTGTTAAATTTGAAAAAGAATTCCATGTGTTTCAGTTTAGTCAAATTTTATTAAAAATTTGTGCATAAAAGGGTTTGGGCATTAAACTATGTAGAAAAGCAAACAAGCTTGAAACCGGGTTGGGGTTCTCAAAAACTTTCATGGTATCAGAGCATAGTTAAAAATTTCAGAATTTGAACATTAAGAAGAACGAGGGTTTGTGGAAAAATATTCTTGAACAGATTGCTTGAGAGTCACAGGTTGTAGCCATGGTGTTTGGTCTTAGAGTTGAAGACAGGTTGGACGGGGCTACACATTTTAGACCATGGAAGGCTAGAATCAGTGTGATACTTGAAGAAAATGAACTATGGGACACTGTTCACAGTACAATTGCTAATCCTGTAGTAGTACATGCCGATGCAGTTGATAAGGCTGATTTCATGAAGATAGATGTGAAGGAAAGAAGGATTATACTTGATGCCATGAAGGATCATACAATCCCTCACTAATAAGCAGAAACACATGCTTTTCAGATGTGGACTTCTTTACCAAATCTTTACCGGAGTTCATATGAAAACAGGAAGATGGTGTTGAGGGAGAAGTTGAAGAATGTGCACATGAGCAAAGGGGAAAGCATGGCGTCCTATCTTACCAAGATTACACAAGTAAGAAATGAATTTGCAGCAGTATGAGAGGTTATAGAGAATGCTGAGATGGTGCATACAACCTTAAATGACATGACTCAGCAGTCGACGCATAGGGGATACTTACAGGGCAGTTTGTCACATCACAGAGATGATGAGGAGAATGTGGCATTGGCAGTGAAAGGTAAGAAGAAGAAGAAGTTCAAGAAGGGTTCTAAGGATGGAGCCAAACATCATGATGGGGAGAAGAAGGATATGAGCAAAGTGAAATTCTTTGCTTGCCAGAAGTTTGGACACTATGCTGGACAGTGTCCAAACAAGAAGAAGAAGAAACAACAAACAACAACTTCAACCGAGATTGATGAGTTTGCTGCTAGATTTGAGGGAGACTTTTCTCTCTTTGCTGGTGTTAGTGTAGAGAGAGCATCATCTATCACCAACAGGGACATTCAGGGTCACATGGAGCATTCCATTATTGTTGGGAATTCTTTGAGTGCTACCACTACTTCCTCCACTTGGTACATTGATAGTGGAGCTTCGAGTCACATGACAGGTGATCGTGATATGTTTGCCGAGATGTCAGAGACAGATTTGGAGTTGGAGGTTGTATTAGGAGATGACACAGTGGTGAGAGCAGTTGGGCGTGAGACTGTCCGTTTTGACAGGGAGTCCATGCAACGTATGTTTTTGAGGGTTGTATTGTATGTCTCTGAGTTGAAGAAGAACCTTGTTTCAGTTTCCATGATTGAGGACAGAGGCTTTAGTGTATATGTTCTTGATGAGAAAGTTCACATCTTTCCCAAAGTAGCATGTCCATCTGATTCATGTGTGATTGGAGTTGGATGTGGGAAAGTGTACATGCTTTTCTTCCATCCACATCATGCATTGTCACGCACTCAGGGTAGGAATGAGTTGCATGGGTTATGGCACAGGAGGATGGCCCACCTTCATCATTTAGATTTGAGGTTGCTGAGAGATATGATGGCAGGTATGCCAGAGTTTAGCATTGATCCGAGTGGTGTTTGCAGGGGGTGTGCTTTGGGAAAGTACACCAAGACTTCTTTTCCGAGCAGCGATACTAGATCAAAGGGAGTGCTTCAGTTGATACATTCAGATTTGTGTGGTCCCATGTCATCTACCTCTTTGACAAGTTATGAGTATTATGTCACATTCATCGATGACTTTCCCAGGAAGACCTGGATCTATTTCCTTAGAAGTAAGAGATCAGAGGAAGTCTTGCTTCGGTTCCAAGAGTTCAAAGCTCTTGTGGAGAACGAGACAGGAAGGAAGATCAAGGTATTTCAATCAGACAATAGGGGTGAGTATACTTCCCATGCATTCGATGAGTTCTGTCGACAGGAGGGTATCAAGAGGCAGTTGACAGTTCCTTACACTCCACAGCAGAATGGAGTGGCTAAAAGGAAGAACCGTTCGATAGTGGGTGCAACTAGAGCCATTTTACATGATCATAGTCTTCCTTTCTTTCTATGGGAAGAGGCTTGTAGTATTGTTGTTTATGTACTGAACAAGAGTCCACACTGTGCCTTGGGGTGCAAAACTCCTGAGGAGATGTTCACTAGGAAAGTGCCTGAGATAGGTCACTTTCATATACTTGGTTGCCTTACATACTCACATGTCCCTTCTGAGAAAATGACAAAGTTGGAGGCTACAGGAGAGAGGGGCATTTTTGTTAAGTATGACAAGACTGTAAAGGCTTTTCATATATACCTTCCTACACAGAGGAAAGTTGTGGTGAGGAGAGAGGTGAAGTTTGAGGAGGAGAAAGCCTTCAGGAGATCTCTAGATTCTGAGATAGAGGAGCAGCAGAGTACTCCACAAGTGACAGTTCAGAGTTCAGTGAGTCAGAGCACAAGGTCACTGGTTTCAGGAGTGACTGGGTCATAAGTTACAGGTTCACTAGTTTCAGGGGCTCAGTCTTCAGGGACAGGCTCCCGGATCACAGGTTCACAGGTTACACCTTCAGGTGATTCAGATACACTTGGTACAGGTTCACTAGGGACATGATCTCAAATTGTTGATACTTCTTCAGGGAGACAATTGTCTGATGAGGATGTAGAGGAGGGTCTGAGACATGATGCTTCTTCCAAGAAGAGAAAGCCAAGTTGGCTTAAGGAGCTTGTGAAGGGAGCAGAGGAGTCTTTCTTGTTTGAACACTGGCTTGCACAATGGCCAAATCTTTAACAAGCAAAGCATTTTACCTTGCTCATGTCTTTGTATGACAAGGCTCCATTGTTCGAGCTCTTTTTCTCCTTTTGCTTTGCAAAAAGGGCCACGTCTTGCTCATTAGTACCATGCTTTGTCTTCTCTTGAGACCTTTCTTGGATCTCCTCCTGCGTAAAGTCATCCCATAATCTCTTCCACGAAGAAAAGTTCTCTCGAACCACCACACATTTCACGAACACATCTCAATCTTTGGTGAATCCCTTTAGGGCTATACACATCAACTCTGAGTCTGCAATGATCTCACCAACTGCACTCGGCTTATCCTTCACCTGTTTGAGCTAGGTAGGATAAAAGGCCACATTTTCACCCTTGGCCATCCTCGTCCTATGGAGCTTGTCTTCAATGTCATCTTCCCGTTCTTAGTTTTTTTCTTATATAGACTTTTCCACATCTCCTTGGTTCTCTGTTTCTCAGCCAGGTGTGGGATAAAGTAGTCCCTCACTCCATCTAGGAGTATTCTTGGAGTCCTAGCTTTCTTCACTTCATGTATTTCCAACGCAATGGGGTTTGATGCAGGTGGTACCACATTGGTACTAACGAACAACCACAACTGTCATCCTTGACTTCCATTGCAAGTATTTGGAGATCCCCTCCAACCAATCCTCATACCGGATATTGGATGTCATCTTCCCCCTTCTCTACTATTTCCAATCAAAAGACCAAGCAAACTCTGCCAACCAAGTGCCAAAATCACAATTCAATTGTACTAACAAGCAAATCACATGCAAACAACTGCCAAACTATTATCCACAAAACCATTTAGAGCCCTATCTTTGATACCATGTTAAAATCTATGAAAATTAGCTTAAACTCAGCGAGCCCTTTCGTTAAACAGTGAGCCAAAACTCAGATTTTAGTCTTCTATAAAAACTTCAGTAAAACACTGTACTTTTATGAGATGAAACACATAATGACTAAATCTAGGAAATATAGCCGTGGAATAGAAAAGTGAACAACAATCATTTCAACACATTCTGACACAGTATATTCGGTTCAATGACCCTAGAAAAACCCACTAGGGGAAAACCAACCAATAGAAAAAAATTGTATTATGGAGCTCATGAAGAAGATTAGATAGAATTTATAGCAGAATGCTTTCGGCAATAAAAACACTGTACTTATCTCACAGAAATAGTCCAACACCACCTAGAAAATCATGCTCAACTTGCTGCCTTCTTTTACTACATATGTAGGACACTCTATGGTCCAGTACATTAGTAAATGTAGCACTGTGCAGTCCTCTGATTCTTTGTGTTGGGAAATATGCAAGTAAAGAACGACCCTGTATTGGTTCAACTCATCATTTAATGCACCCAAACCTCCTCAATTTTTGTGCACAATCCTCTACTGTACGACCCAACAAATATTTGATGTATGGCCTTGCTAAATGCTCACAATACGACCCGTATATTACTGCTGAATTTTCTCTTTGGTTTGCATGCCACCCTCTCCTTGGGAAGATCACCCCTTCAAGCTATCTCTTTCTCCTCTTCTCCGTCAAGTTTAGTCTCTCACTCTCTTTTCTTGGAATGCATGCCAATGAGTCTCACCCAACTCGTTTTATTTTTCACTTTAGGGTAACTGCCCTAACTTTTCATTTTCTACGGTCAAGATTGAATCTTGGCCCACAAGATCGATGGTTGTGATTTAATTTCAAGTTCACATGACTTAAGTCACTTAAGTCATGGAACTATATAAAAATCACTTTTCTCTTGAAAAGTCACAATCCCAAAATAATAAAAAGTACAACTATACTTTATAAATTACAACTCAACTTAACTTTATAAAGTCACTTTATAAAAACATATCATAAAGTCACTTTATGTCATTTAAGGGAGACACTTTGCTCGAACACCCACACTTAGGCAGATAAGTGCAAAAGTACCTTTGAAATACATAATCTAACAACAACGACATTTAAAATCCCTAATACATGTCTTTGATGAAATACTCCACTTATTCTTTCAGTGTGCAGTTCAGTAGTAGGCCATTGGGATCCTTCCAATGGAGCTTTGCCTTGACCACACAATACTTCACTTACCCAATCTTTTATGACTTTTGTGACTCATCCATCCCTATAGGGAATTGACCTATGATCATCAAATGGGCCATATTACTGTACTAAGGGGATTGATGGTAGCAAGGTTCAATATGAGTGTCGTCCCCTTGGCAAGTGCTTATCATGCAACCTTCTATTTTTTCAAATTTGCTTCAACCAATGGATTTTCTATCCCTTGATTATCCGTTTAGTGACCTTGACCACCATATCATATTCTTGAGTCTTGATGACCCATTTCCCGCTTTTGCTATCTACAGTAACAGAGTATGCCTTTCACTTAAATATGCGATACATAGACAATTATTTGAGTTCGTAGCACATTCTTTTAAGGACTTAAAGAATCTTTACCAAAGGATAAGACTACTCCTGTCCACGATGTTATACATAAGCTATGCATCCATGAGGACCTTGCATAAGAGGCAATGGGCTGTCCATGATCCTCATCATTATTCTGTAGTAGTACTGCAACTATAATATGCACATGAGTGAAAGGGAAGATCATAAATTCCTTGGTGTAATCATGGTTGGTTGAATCAAGAGTTTCTCTGTGTGCTTTCTTAATTGCCTGGAATGATTTGTGGGTAGGACCATCCTAGTTTATCTCATTGTATTTCTTTAGCATGGCTATCATATGCTTGACAGGTTTACACAATTTTGAATAAACATTCCATGAAAGTTTTATTTTCCCAAAAAATGAATTATTTTCTTATGCAAGGGAAAGGGAATGGTATTTATGGCCTTGACCCTCTCACGATCAATTTTTACTTTCAAGAAAGAGACAATATTCCCTAGAAGTTTACCTTTCACCGTCCCAAAGAAATCCTTCTTTGGATTGGGTAAAGTGATAAATTTTTGCACATTTCAAAACCTTCTTCAAATGCTCCATATTGTTTGCTGCCCTTTTCGAAAAATTCTATCATATCATTCTAGTATATCACTATAGATTTATCTTTTAGTCTTTGCAAAGGCATAGTCCATAGTCCTTTGGAAAGTTTCCCTTGCATTTATCAATCCAAATGGCATTCTCACATATGCGAACGTGTTCCATAATTGTGAAGGTTGTTTTCACAAATCTTTTGGGTCAATCTTGGCTTGATTATATCTATGAAATCCATCCAACATTGAAATTCTTTCAAACATGTCCACCTTCTGGAACCCATCCTAGGTATGGTTTGTTGTCTTTGAGAGAAGCCCTATCCAAATTTCTATAGTCTACACAGGTTTTTTTAGATCTCCATTTTTCTTTTTGATAGGGACTATATTGACCACCCAAGCAAAATAGCTCACACTGATGATGATTTTCACACCATTTAGATTTCTAATATCCTTTTGAATGAGAGGGTGCCATAGAGGATTCAATTGTCTTTGTTTATGCATGAATATCTCGACGTCATCCTTGAGAGGAATTTGATATTCAAAGATGAGTGGATGATAAGTCTTTCAGTTTTCATACCTCCACGCAAAGACATCTTTAAATTCTTTGAACAACTACATGCATTCCTCTTTTTTGGTAGGGAATAGAGTCTTGGATAATTTAACAAATCAGGGCTCTTCTTTTGTGCATAGGTTGATATGATGTTAGAATATGGGTGGATGATAAGTCTTCTGGTCTTCATACCTCCAAGCAAAGACTTCTTTAAGTTCTTTGAACAACTAGATGCATTCCTTCTTCTTCATAGGGAATAGAGTCTTGGATAATTTAGAAAATCAGGGCTATTCTTGTATGCCTCGGTTGGAGTTTTCTACTTTAGACAATTTTGGGATCATGGAGCGATTTAGAGGCACATTGGTAAGGCTCAAAAAATCTTTTAGGGGGGACTAAACATCCAGGAATAAAGCTTGTATTTTGTTGAATAACATTTTGGCCTCTAATCATGTCAGGGGTAACATAGTTAGAGGGTTGCCCTATATCTAATTCACTTTCTCCTCCTCCCCATTTGAGTCAATGTTCATGTTAGTATATTTATCCACCATAGTTAGAGCCTTTTTAATTTGGTTATCACTTTCAAATACTTTCTATTTCTTGATATTTATAGGGACAACAAACATGTGTATGATCTCGATGGAGTAGGAACAAGGTTTAGGTTGGGAGGTTTGAAACTTACAGTGAGTTTGGCGAAATTATCAACGTTGTGGTTTATTTATCTAGGTACAATAATGGTGTTGAAAACATCAAAGAAAATGTCAAACATGTCCCACATTGCATGTTTATATTATCTTAAACTTGGATCCTTGGTTTGATAGATATCCCTTTCCTGAGTCATAAGTGGATCAGAGTCCCCAAATATTTTATGTTGCTTTATACCTATCTTTCTTGTTATATCCATCCCCAGGATCAAGGCCTCATTTGGATACGTTATTTATTACATTTGAACTCAAGGTTGAATCCATATGGGATCTCTTTTCCTTGAGATAATAGCGCACCTTTCCTATTCCCATCTTTGTTGCATGCACCATCAAAACAGATTCTAAAGGTCTGAAGGTTTTGGTTTTTCTCTCTCACACATTAAATATTCAGAGTCCTCTGCATGGGTTGATTCATAAATAAGCAGAACAATACCAAACGTTTCTAGCTATAGGAAGGGAAGTTGAAGGGATTTTAGGTTCACTAATGACATAGATAATTTTGGGCTCCCTCTATAAGCGATGGGTATCTCCCTGAAAAACAAGAATAGTGGCATATGATATGCCAAATTAAACATTGCCACCAACAAAAGTTCCCCAATGTCTAGATAACAACATACCTTAAGTGGAGGGAACATATGCAATCACCACATCCATCATCACAAACTTTCTTGGAATCTGTACCATCCCTAGGTCTTTATAGGGCCTAGTGATGGCCATCGCCATCATTTCCATAATTGCTAAGAGAATCAAATGAAGAGAGGTTTCAAAATCATAGAAGTAATTATGGAGGTGGAGGTTTTGGAACTCTAGGGTGATGTAGATAGGAGGGGTCCATTGGGAATTTTCATAAGGTAGGTTTCCAAGCACAATATATGGGGCATCATCTTGGAGATAAATTATATCAACTTACAAGAGGGCTTCATTGTAGAGAACCATAATATTTGAAGCTTGGCCTGTATGTTTTGAGGCTTCTCTCTTAACCCCAAGAATTCAAACACTTCCCTCCTATGAGTAGGGTTCTTGACAACTTAAGAAAGGGGCATGGATATTTTAAGTTTGCTTAACTCATGCCTTACATCAAATGGTTGAGGTATCAAAGGTGTTGTTTCTGGGGTTTTGGTAGTAGTAAGAGGCTTGGTCAGAATGACATTTCGTTGTTATAGTGTTGGGAACGTCACTAGCCCCAACGACCTGGGTATCTATGGGTTGATCGATCCTCTTAGGCTCTTCTCTTATTGGGATAGTGGGAATTTTGAACTCAAAGGACTTGAGCTCCACCCCTTTCTTTGAACTCTAATTACCTTTGGATACGTTCCTTGTATTTTTAGGTCACCTTGTTGCTTCTTCTCTTATGAAATTCATGGAAATCATTCTTGGCCTTAATTTATACTTCCTCACCTCAATGATGTTATTGTAACACACCATTTTGATTTGGGCCCGATTCAAAGGGAATGATTGCTTATTATTTAATAAAACAACCTACTCTTTCCTTTCTTCCTCTTCCATCATGAGGAAACCGTTTGATTGAAGGGAGGGAAGAACACCTACCATGTTTATGTTGTTGTTAAGGTGGAACAACATGTTGATATCCATACATTGATATGTAGGATTTTCAATGGCTAGATTTTAATATCCCTCATAATGAGAAAATGACACTATCACGTTGGCTTGTACCCTATGGTTTTGTGGGACATCTGGTTGTTCTGTTTTATTTTCTCTGCAACACATTAGAAGGTTTTCTGCAATGGGAGTGATTTCTAATAGGTTGATTTAGGGCTCTAGGAGCAAGTCCCATGAAAGAATGGGTAAGTTTGTGTTGCTTCACCTTGGTCAGATCAGTAACCATAGACTTCAATAACTTAGTCATCTCTTCTAGGGTCATAGCATCCTGACCAACAAAATTTTGACCTCTTTTCCATTCCTCTTATCGAGGTATTCTCTCTTGTGTTGTATCCTTGAATCCCTTACGTTGCCTTCTAGGTATTCAACATCATTAAACATATCATCTAGGTCTACTAATATCCTTTATTTTAAATGGAGGGAAAAATCAACTTCAAATGCAATGACATATACTACCATGTCCATAGTCTTAGATGGCTTGACAATCTTAGGTATACGATGGTAGAAATTACAGAACCTACTCATGAATTCTAGGATTGTTTCACCATTGAACTCTATAAGATATTATTTTTTATATTTATTAATACCCCATCTCTTCAAAAACAATTCGTGGACCTTCCCCTAATACCCTACGGAATTGATAGGAAAATTTCTAAACCACTTTAATGCCTCCCCCTCTGGGGAGTGAGCAAAATTTCTAGGAAAATATCGCCATCAACCATTGAGAATTTATCAATGTAATCTTGGAACACAATGAGATGGTATTCAACAAAATGCCCATTTTCTTGATTGATTTTAATATAGCCATTAGGTAGGTCCTCTAACTGGTTTGTGGGAGGCAGGATCAAGGGATTGAATCTTGCTCCTATCCAAGCGTTAGGGGGGTATGGCCCAACCTTCAGAATATATGGATTTTGAATATGATGCTAGGTTAGGTTTTAAAGGGTTGGTGAGGTTCTAGAATGGGAAAATATTTTTATAGTAAGGATAAATATAGCTCGAGGGGATGGAGTAGGGTTAAAAGGTGATGATTTAGGACTTGAAATATCCCTTTCCCTAATAATGCTTTATATTAGAAAACAAGTTTCTAGCCTCCCAATGTGGTCAAAAGAGATGGGCCCTTTGGAGAGGTCTACCAACGATGAAGAAGGGTAGGGTAGGTTAGGGGCACTATCCTGGTGATTACACGAGGTTATGAAATATTGTACAAGGGATATCATCGTAAACAACAAGAAAAGTAGAGAGTGGAATAACAAAATCATGTTGCTTGCTAGGGCATGCACTTGGAAATCCTTGCTTATTTTCCAAACAAGTTTTGGATTTGGAAATGGAGTAGCAGCTGGCCATCTCTTTGAGTTGGACCTTGTGACAATGGACCTCGAGTCTAGATTTTCAGGGCAATTTGTTTCTTAATGGAATTGCTTTTAGTGGAGTCACCTTCTGGGTGCGTTTTCTTGGTTAAAGGATAGATTATTGTAAGGAGTTTCCAAAGAAAAAATAATATACCTCCCTTTTAGACCTGGAAAACCAATATTTATGAGTAAGCTCCTTTCCAAAACTTAGACTATAATCATTGTATGATGCCATATGTCAAACTGTATTATGAAATAGATTAGTTCCCTCTTAAGACCCAACTTGTGCTTTCTTGGAAGAGAATGTAATGAAGAATGACAGATGTCTAGTCATTGTATGAGGCCTTAGGCCAAATTGGACTAGGAAATAGATTAGTTCCCTCTTTAGAACCAACTTGTGGTTTTCTGTAAGAGAATGTAATGAAGAATACCACACAAATCTTTGTATGCTTTGAACGACATTCCCCCCCTCTTCATGTTAATTATCGCTTCATTTTCATTTTCCCATTAAAACCCAATAGAGCATGGTAAGTGTCTTTCTTTTCCCCTTGGAATTCTACCTCATTATTTAAGGGATGATGGACACACAGATTAATCAACCACCTAATGCAATTTCTTTTCTTGTTGGGAACATTTTTAATATAATGGGTATGTGAAGAAATTCGGAGCTAAGCTAAATCAATAAAACCCCTATTGCATTTTGTCGATGTTTCTCTAGGTTATAGCATCGAGTGACATTATGCAGACATTCTCCCAGAGGGCTCATGAGAATTGACCAATGGTTAGTGGAGGATGGCTTCACCATAGCCTTGATCAGTCATGAGAAGTGACTAAGAGTGAATAGGGCTCAAGGTGCTTAGCCTTAATTAGTCATGAGAAGTGGCTAAGAGTCAATAAGGGTAGAGGCCACATTGCATACTCTGAGAAGGAGTGCTCCGTGAAAGAGTTATCTATTCTATATTGGAGCGATTTGACTTGTTTATTTGATAGGGGATTTCATCCCCTTGCTAAATATACAAAGTCTAATCTAATGTTGAATTTGACATAGGATCTAAGAAGTCTTTGGGACTTCTTAGAGTGGGGTCAAATCTGTTGTTGTAAATGTAACTTCAAAATATATTCTTCATTTTGTTGTATTACTATTGTATTATTATCTTATTATTTCTCTAGCTCATTCATAGATGTTTTTCCTAAGCTTAGAGATGTTATTATTATACTTGGTCATGTAAGAATATCGAGGTAAAACCTTTGTTGTAAGCCAGGGAAATAGTCCCCAAAAGAATAAGTATAAAATGTATTTTTGAGTCGCCCTAGGAGAGTTCGACCCAGTAAGGCTAATAATTTGACCCTGTTGGGGTTTCAGGTCACACACATGAAGAGTATAAATAGGGAGGCACCCTCACTCATTTGGACACATTGCAAGCTCAAGCAAGTTTGCTTCAAAGTGAAGGAATACAAGTTCTCTGCGGTAGAGAAGAAGAAGAAGATGCAAAGGATATCTTATCTCTTAGTTTTTATATCTTTGTCTGATGTTGTACTTAGTGACGAATCTATACTAAATAAATTGTTGGGTTTTCTCCCTTGTGGTTTCGTGGGATAAATATCTGTGTTCTTTTGTCTTGTTATGCTTGTCTTTCTTTCAGTGATCCCAATGTTATGGTTATGATGAAATGGTGCTAAATGTTTAAATATGCCGTATAACCTTTAAAAATATAACATGGTATTGGAGCCACCCTGAAAGAAGTCTTTGTGTAGTCGAAACACTACTACAACTACAACTATTGGAGATTAGGGCTTCCTGCTTGAAACCCTAGAAGGAAAAATCTAGTCATCTGGGAATTTTCACTATAACTCGATTTTGGAGAAGGATCAAGAACTAAAACTTGGATAGGTGGAATATGATATGTTGATCTACCTTTTGTATGAGTTTCAGCC
The DNA here is from genome assembly GCA_001517045.1 of Pseudotsuga menziesii. NCBI lineage: Eukaryota > Viridiplantae > Streptophyta > Pinopsida > Pinales > Pinaceae > Pseudotsuga > Pseudotsuga menziesii. The sequence goes on from LPNX010386994.1 coordinate 92,534, forward strand.
TCTAATTCGTTGTACATCATGAAATATGATCCCTCCAAAAAATGGTTCCAACCTCTTCCATAATTCAGTCTTAAACAAGTGACCTAGGGAGAAACGCTATATCTTGGGATAGGAAGATCCAAATAAATTTTTGTAAGATTTTCCAGAAAGGGCTCGGACTATAGTTTCTGGGATGTGAGTTTCAGAACCCAAAGTTGAAACAGTGACATGTGGAATTTCGTACAATTTTGCTATACTAAAGTTGTTCATAAACATGACACCTTAGGAAACTTAGCATAATTCCATTTGGTGAATCCAATCCTATGATAACCTATGGGGTTGGAAAGAATACAAATCATACTAACTTAGGACAAATTTTTAGTCTTTGAGGGTCAAAAATTTGGGAGATACATTAGAATTAATATCAGACAATTTTGCAGAAGAAATTGAGGAAAACTAGGGCATCGAGTATTTTGCAGTTTTGTCTATAGTTTTGGGAAATGGAGTATATTGATCAACTCGCCTTGAGAGACACATATTTTTATCCAATTATATCTACAAGACACAAAGTTTTAAAAAAATAGGGTTTCTTTGTCAAACCCTAGGTCCACCATAAACAGTTTTCCAAAAAGGCTTTGGAGCAAGCATCCAGTTGAAGCACTTTCAATGGTAAGTTCTATTCTCTCTATTTCCATTTGAGGTTCTCATTTATAAATATGAAAAACAATAACAAGTTGATAACAAGATTGAAGGAGTAGAGAACATCCAGGTATGGAAGTATAGAGCACTTCTCATGCTAGAAGAGCATGATTTGGAAGACTATGTCAAAGAAGGATTTGTAGATCCATACTGAGATGAGGACAAAGCTAAGCATAAGAAGAACCTGGTCAAAACCAAGAGGATAATTGCAGACTCTCTCAAGGACCATTTGATCCCACATGTATCATCCTTGAAGAATCCTAAGGATATGTTCGAAGCATTAACCAACTTGTATGAAGGAAATAATATCAATATGAGGATGACCTTGACGACTCAACTCAAGGGTGTGAAGATGTAGATGTTAGAAATCATTCAATCCTACTTCACAAGGGTATCCCAATTCAAGGAATAACTAGAATCTATTGGAGACAATGTTGAGGAAGCAGAAGTGGTGATTACCACCTTGAATGGTATCCCAATATCTTGGGAATCATTCATTCAAGGAATTTGTTCCAAAAGGAAGCTCACCAAATTCAATAGACTATGGGAGGAATGCACACAAGAAGAGGCCCGACTAGTAGCAAGAGAAGAAAAGCTAGGTGATGACGAAAATCAATACCTAATAGCTTATGCCAAGAAAGGAAAGAAGAAGATACACCATGCTCACGTCTCTGAAGATGATGAAGCAACTGAGAAGAGAACAAGGGAAGATTACTCAAGTGATGAGGAATATGTACTTTGATCCAGAAGGATTCAACCCATGATGAAGAATAACCTGTTATCCATCTCAACATTGGATAAGAAGAGACACAGTTGTGATTTATGAAGAAGAAGGGTCACTTAGATCTATGGTGTAAAAGACTTGCTCAACATTGTCGATCATGAGCAAGACAAACACAGGTCCTTAGGATCAGACAAGGGAGTAGAGCACACTACCATAGACCTCGGTAATTGCTACAAGGAAACAAAGATCAAGAGGGAGTCTACCGAACAAACAAAGATAAGTGTTTGAATTGTCATTTCCTATATATCTAGTTGCTTAAATGATATTGTTTAATTGTCTACATATTTATGATCGGTTGATATAGGAAATTTATTTTGCATATTAGAGTGTTTTCATTCATGAACAATATACTAATAATATGTATGTGATGGGTAAGTGGCCTATGGTGTTGTACAACATTCCATTGCTACTTATCTAGAATGAAACCTCTTTGCTGACCTATTGGGAGTAGTGCATGCTTTTAATAATGTTCTGGTAGAGATGGAAGGTGTCTAGAAAGTTACCTTATGTATACGGGATATGGATGAATGTTGTAGAATTGGCTAAAATAGTTGCATGACTGTGTGGCATATGTCCTTATGCATAAGAATTTGTCATTATTAATATGTTTTGGAATATATGAAATGTTTCTAATCATGCAACTTAATTTGACTTGGAGGGAGGATCGCATGTAATCACCTACAAGAGAAGAAGGATGAGGCTTGTTCTGAAAAAAATGATGACGGTTCAATCATAACACTTAAAGAAGATTCACTCCAACAAAGTACATGAAGAGGAACCTAAAGCTCCTAGGGTCATAGAAATTGTGATGGAGAAAGAGATTCAAAGAATATGAGACTCATGATATGACCGATCCACATAGATGGGTAGATCCACCTCGAGAGGTGAACACTTACAAGAGAAGACCAAATTGGGCACGACATATCATCTAAGATATGGTGCTCCAGATGAGACTTCCATAAAAATTAAGAGTCCTTTGACACACTCCAGTTATGTGGCACTATTGTGTGGCATCATTGATGCAGATCCTTCAAACTATGAAGAAGCATCTGAGAAGAAAGAATCGAATGATGCCATGATCAAAGAGTACTAGTTCATCATGAAATGGATGCAGTTCCGAGACATGAAGGGAAGTCTGTAGTGGTCAAGCATGCAAGAGATGGAAACATCGAGAAATGCAAAGCAAGGTTCGTGGTTTCTCTTAGAAACAGGGAGTCGATTATGGCGAGACATTTTCTCCATTGACCAGACACACTTCTTTAGTGAAGTAGAAGTGCATATCGAGCAACTTCTAGGATTAGGGACTCTCTAGAGAGAACCACATGTGCACAGATTGAAGAAGGCTTTGTACGAGCTCATAAGGAACTCATCGGATATCACATACAATTACATGAGGAGATTAAGGATCACCTAGAGTGATGGAGATCTCAACCTTTGCTACAAGGATGAATATGGAATCCTACATAGGAAAAGAAGCTCATAGATGGGTGCAAGAGGAAATTTTAACAAAGTTCGAGATGGATTATCTTAGTATCCAGTGACCTTGAGAGATGACACACATAAGATCAACATCAAAGGAGGATACCTATCACTCCAGTGTAGAATGTCTCGATGTAGAGAGCACAAGATGCAAAGGGAGGATGATGTTCAGTGGAAGCAAGAAAGCTTCGCTTCATAGGGAGTGACAACACCAATGATTCGGAGGTGTGGCAGAATCCAGAGGAGATTTTCCTTATCCAAGGAAAATATGCGGTCAAGATCTTGAAGAGGATCGAGATGTTGGATTCCAATGCTATAACTACACCAATGGCATCAAAACTGAAGTTGTTGTGCGATCCTACTTTAGAGATAGTTGACGCCACAATCTACAGGAAGATGATTGGTTCATTGATGTACCTGACGAACATGAGGTCAAATATATGCTTTGCGGTGAACATTTTGAGCTAGTACATGGTGGAGCCAAGACTTGTTCACATGGTTTTGGAAAAGCACATGTTGAAGTACCTGAAGGGTACGATCGAGTATGGCCTCAGATATGTGAGAGATCAGAGGATATGCCTGCAGGGATATATTGAATTCGATTGGGATGATAGTGCTTTAGATAGGAAAAGCACTTCAGGGTGCTGCTTCAGTTTGGGATCTGATATGATCTCTTGGTTTAGCAGGAAGCAATCAAGTATCACACTGAGTACAACTAAGGCAAAGTATGTTGTATCTTGTTCAACAAGCTGTGAGGCAGTGTAGTTTTGGAATCTACTTGCAAGGTTGTTTGATGTTGAGTTAGAGATGACTTGAGAGAAGCACATCGAGATCTGATATCACTATATTCGTGATATGGTGTAAAGAGGAGCAATGAAGCTCCAGTATGTTGCGACAGATGAGTAGATAGTCGATGCCTTGACCAAGCCTCCATTGAGAATGAATTTTAGGTACTTTAGGAACAAGCTTGGAGTTGTGCAGATTGATGCCCATCGCAAGAGGGAGTGACGAGTCCTAGTGGTTCCCTACATCCAGTATGAAAAACAAAAAAACAAGTCGGCCCTGAAGATAAAATAAAAGGTCAAGTGCACTGAAGAATATAAATAAAGTGCTCAAACAATTCATTTTTCGACTCATCATCCAACATCTTCTCTACTACATAAGGGCACACTTTCTAAAGAGGGCTAGTGAAGGTCATAAGGAGTAATTTTTTGGTGTTCTTATCTCTTCTTAGGGGTTTGCTATATCTCCCTATAGATTCACTAGGGTTTATTTGGAAGAAAGGCACACTCTTATGTCCTAGGGTTTCTCTTCATGAATGGTATTGTACTTGAATTGGATTGATTTCTTCTAAGAAACGTTGGTTGGGTTTCCCAGGAAAATTCCCGTGTCTCTTGTGCATCATAATCTTTCTATGATCATTTGTTTATGCTCCAATTAGTAAGTTGAAACTTTCAGTGTGCAATTATTTAATGAAAATGTGGGATGAAATGAATGCTTGAAAATCATTGTGAAATAATTGTCAAGATCTATACATAAATTAAAGTTCAGCATATTTTCTATTCTATGTTCATTAAAAGTAGAATGCTTACATAAATAAACTATCAGCAACATTCCACTAATCAAACCCAATGACTCTATTGTTTGGAGTTTAAAACTTGTAGTGACGGGAAAGACTTTATAAACATCTTTCCTTTACCCAACACATCCCTCTTTATTTGAGTCATTTTTCATGCATAATCAAATATGTACATGTGGTTTAGAATATCATTTCTATGGTTGAAATCCATGAATCCCTTGTTGTTTGGATTCTTGATCATTCCTAAAACTATCATTTAAATCTTTATAACTTGTTTTTATTAATTACAAAGGGAAATTCCATGCATCTCCATGCCCACCCAATAAAACCAATATGAATTTCATAGTTAAATTTTATTCTCAATGATAGGGGGAACAAATATTAAAAAGAATTGAGGGTGCTCCCATCTGGTACAAGAACTAGCTCAAAGACCTAGAGTGCTGCAAGATGGTACCCCTACACATTATACCCTAACCTTCATTCCTTGTGAGAGCAGGGTACACAGTATACCCTAACATTTACCCCATGTGAGAGCAGGGGCACCCTTAGAAACAACACAGAATATGGTGACTCCACTAAAGGTGATCCATGAAGATCTAGAGTGCTGCAAGATGAAGACCTAGAATACCGCAAAATAGTACCCTACACATTATACCCTAACATTCATCCCTTGTAAGAGCAAAGTATGCATTATACCCTAACATTTACACCAAGTGAAAACCAAGGCACCTTTAAAAACAACACAAAATATGGTGACTCCACTAAAGGTGACCCATGATCTATCCCGTTGCCTCTAATACAAAACACATGAAACGCATCGTTGTATTTGTCATAACATAACCAACTTCCAAAAGTTGAAAGCCTATAATACATAAATACGAAACACATCGTTGTATTGGTCAAACATAACTAACTTTGAAAAGTTGAAGATACATATGAAATGTTGTCAAAGAAGCTAACCATAAACTAAATACTATATTGTGAAAGTACTCATAAAACTGATTCTTTCTTCTTTTATATCTTTTTTATATGTACAATAATAAAATTATGAAAGTACTCGTAAAGGACTTATTCCCTCTTCATTTTTATCTTTTTTATTATATGTATTATAATAACATGATGTTCTATTATTTAGTACCGACCCTTTTAGTGGAAGATAGATTTTAAATTTTAAAATATACAATAATGAACATGATGGATACAGGGGTAATAAGTAAAGTTTTAGCTTAAATTATAATTCCCAACTAAATCAAGTTTTTGTTCAAAGCACAACTCTCCTTCCATCTAAATTGTAAACCATTTTTTGAATATAAAGGACTAAAGTGTTTACTTTAATGATAAATCAAAAGGACTAAAGTGTTTACTTTAATGATAAATCAAATTGACAATATTATATATTAAATTAAGAAATTTTTTGTTAAAATAAATAATATATAATATTTTTATTTCAACTAAAAAACCAAAATACAATCCAGATACATTTATATTGAGTCCCATCTTGGGCATCATCATATACTTATTTATCCAAAATCCCCAAAGTACGACTACCCACTTTTAGTTAGATAGCAATAGAGTTAGGTGGATATCCCACCTAGATGCTCCATAGATTGTTTTAGTTATGTGAACACCTATTTTACCTCAACAAATACATAAAATATATTGAGAAAAATTATCCATAGACTCTGACTTATAATTCATTAACTGAACATGTCCTACAACATATAAGTAAATTCCTTCTAAACTCTTTAATCATAATTTGACTATGTATTCCTTGGGGACTTTCTTTTGACAGTGCATCAACTCTACCATTTAGTTCTCTATAAGTATGTGTGAAAGAGATCACTTGGAAAGAACTTGTAGTGCCTTTTAGATGCGTGGCTAGATAATATAAACCAACCCTCTGAACTTGTATTTCATTTTTCACCCATTTAATAGTAAACTCAAAAGCACCATATACCTGCAAATGCTTAAATTTCTTGTTTATGGATACTTTCATTATAAGTAGTAAAGTTGTGAATTCACCAAAATTATTGGATCCATTTCCAAAAAAGCCTTACCTGCAAAAAATGGTCATTTAAACTGAAAAGAATGAAACCAACACCACATACCTCCTCATTTCTTTGACAGGCACCATTAGAAAAACCCCATTGGGTGGATTTGTTTACGCTTAATATGGTCATCTGTCTCTCCTTCCTTATATTCACAGGGGCCTAAAATAATGGCAAGAAGGGCCTGAATTGTCACTTGATATGTAGAAATAGGTTTATTTTAAAAAATACCAACATTCCTCATTGTCCAGAATAAAAAATGGTACTACCTTCAACCTTTTTAGTTCTCTTCCGTCATACTAACCCTTAAATTCTCAGAACTAGTCTCTTTTGACCAAAGATACCAAATATGCAAGGAATGTTTTTTCATTTGCTTTACAAAGGGAGCACCAACTCAGCCATATTTTAATCTTTTTTCGTAATTTGTCCTAGGTTAGGATCCTGTTTTTTAGAATAAACGACATAGATAAGACACACTTTCTTGGGGATTTCACCTTCCATAACTTTCACCACTACCAGTCCTCCTCTTGTCGTTTATGTGTTTGTAGAGCTAGGTATCCAAGCTTGTTGAGGTGTAGTGTCTGCTAGACCCAAGACACCTCAACATGAAATTCCTTTAATCTTCCATGATCTCTTTTCAACTCTTCCACAAATATTTGTTCCAAATTTTCATCCAATCCTATGTCTTAAGCTCATACCACCCTTGAGTCCTTAAATTGGTTTCCCTTACCTTACAAATCTTATATAGGGTACACATGCCTCTTTATTGAAGGTGAGATAATTTCATTAATGGGAAGAAATATAGCATGACAACAACCCAGTATAACATCAACCCCTTTCATTATTTTCGAACCATTCCCATCTTTCCATGCTACACGTTTTCCAATGACTAGAAAACACAAGGTAAGGGAGCTCCAATGGTTTGACACCTGATGAATTGAATTTCTTTCAGACCCAATCCACTTAATAACAGATAGGGGAGCCAAATATTTATGAGCTATGATATTACTCCATATATTGTGCTTTGTTATGGCATGCCATAGAGACTTAGTTGTTAAAGAGATTCCAAACAAATTCAAATCCTTCAAACCCCACTCCCCTAGTCTTTTAGGAGAAGCTGTCAATTTCCACTAAGCAATATGTAAGGCTTGATATTATGAACTTCCCTTCCAAGAATTATACATACATACATACTGTTGCGAGGGAAATCTATCCTATGACTGGGGTTTACAAGGCCACCAACATATTATGAGGTTGTAGACAGAAAAACAGAGTTACAAGCAATCATTAAAGAGAAAGAGATGAGGATTGTGTACTTTGTTTCGACGTTTGATATGAGCGTGTCCTCTTCTCTCCAAGGCTCTACTGATTCCAATATTCAACACCTGCAAAAAAGAAAGCAACTTTCCTCAAAGCATCTTCAGTTGTTATAACACATGAGAAATGAACATAAACAAAGATTGAAATGCAAAACAAAGTACAATTTAGATCATTAATAAAAAACAATTGAAGCATTCATTAAACAATGATGGAAGGAAATGACATTCTTGATTGACAAATTATGGAAACATTACAAATCCTCTGCTTGATCAGACTGCTTTGCAAGACCTAGCTTTGAGTAATCTTGTTCCTCTCCTCAATGAAAGTTCTCCAGCATAACTTTTCCTCCAAAGTTGGTCCCCCTTTCCTCATACCCTTCCTCTCTTTTTAAAGTTGTTTGTGAGGAAGGATTTCGAGGCTAGGATGGTTAGAGAAGTCGGGGAGGTTTCCAAACCGAGCCCAACTTCCCTTTGATTAATCATATTTTTATTTTTAACAAATCTTAATAAAATACATGGCTTGTAATGGAGAAACTCACGAATAATACGTGGGTTCCTTTGAGGAAAATCACGTATTCAACACTTAAGATCCATACACGGGTTGCTTGAGGGAGACTCACGTATGGTACGCAGATTGCTATAAGGAAAGTCGTGTATTCCAAGTGAGTTGATTTGCAAAGGTTAGATGATACTAGAGTTAATGGCATGTATTAAATGTCCGATCCTCTAATAAAGATAAGGCTACTTCTACCCATGTTGTCCTTTTGTGTAACACCACATTTGGTGTCATTACTTGGACATAAAAGTGCCATTTCGAGGTATAACACATACATACATGCATACATTTACATATATATGTATATATAAATTATTCTTTAAATGGACATAAGTTACATACGTGACACATCTCACCCATTTGGGTAGTAAAAAGTGCCTCAATACAATTAAAATAATATGATTGATCTAATGTTTAGTTTTAGTCTTCTCATTGTTTTAATGTGTAATCATTGTGTAATTAAAATGCATGGATTTAAGTTGAAGTTATTAAAATTTTAGAGAAACAATTTACCATTTGAATTGAGTGTCAAAGTTTGATGATAGATCCACTAAGAAATAAAGCTCTACACTTTTGGAAACTACAATTGGAGGTCATATTTTGAGATAGTAGTATATTTGTTTGTGTTATATAACAACCTGTTTAAAATGTTTTGATTGAAAAAGTATTTATAAGTCATTGTCAGTGTGCTTAATGTTTTTAGCTTTATCATGTGAAAAGTGTTTCAATCAATTTTGATACAGATACCTAAACATGGTTGCACTTGGGTTTTATTTTTTATTTATTTTTTATCTTTTATATATGATTATTTCCTAAAAATAATAATAAAAATTATCAATTTTCTATTGTCTTATCAAACACATCAAATTTCTCTAAACTTTTCAAATACTAACTAGCTTACTATCTTCACAACAATTTAAATCATCAAAGACATCCATCATCATGATACTTATTGTGAAATTTGAAATACTATTTGAATCACTAAAAATAACTCTTACCCATTTTATAAAATTTATAACACTAATAATTGCTAAATACATGTGATGAAATTGTAAACACATACAACATATTCCCTTGTTTCTTTTGTAAAAAAAAAAAAAAAGTCTAGAAACCAGATTTCCTATGCCTAGCTTCCCTTTGATAGGGATTTTTTTTCTATTAATAATGTGTAAATCTCCTATAAACTTCTATTACCATTATGTTAACCAATTTTTTTTTCTCTAAAATTTTGTAGATAACTTGATCCTCTCATGATGTCCACCTTTCCAAAAACAGTATCGAGTGCACTGAGTTTGCTACTCTTTCATGATGCCTACCTTTTCAAAATAGTATCGAGTACATTGCGTTTGCTACTCTTTCGTAATTCTCTATTCAAGCTTCCCATAAATAAAATACAAGTTAGTTGGCTTAAGCTCTTATGCATACATCAATGAGACTGAGCACCATTTTCATGCATGATTTTATACATTGAGTAGTATGTTTTATGGTCGAGATCCATAAATTAGGACTAGGTGAGGTAAATCATTGTAGAAGTGCCAAAATGACCTTAGCATTAATGCATGCTTTTACATTCAAGTATTAATGTTGTTCTTAATGTGAACCAAAATTTCTCCATACCATGATCTTGATAGCTACACACAGAGTCACATCGTTACTGGATTTTTTTCAATTTTATATCTCTTAAAAAAGGGCAAAGAACTCAAAATCATTGAATGTTATTGAAATTTTTTCAAATTTATATATTTTAAAAGAGGAAAAATAACTTAAAATCATTAAATGTTATTGATAATATTACGTTTGTTATGCAAAAGCTCAATATAATATATTATAATAATATTACTAACAAAATAATAAAAAATAAAAGCTTTAATTATGTGCCAAAATAAATGTCGGCCACAAAAACAACCTAATATAGGGATATGTTGTAATGTTCATACCTAAAAAAACAATAAAGAATTAAATATTTAATTATTCGTAAAAAAAAATGTCAGTTAAAAAACAACACAGTATGGGGGAGATGTTGTAATGTTCCTACCTAACAAAATAATAAAAAATAAAAAATTGAATTATCTAAAAACAAATGTTTTGCTTTACACAACCCATAGTTTTATTGTACATGGTTTAGGAGGGTCTTACAAATGACTTAAAACCATGTGCAAGGCCTCCTAAACAACCCATGGTTTTATTGTACATGGTTTAGGAGGGCCTTGCAAATGATTTTAAGACCATGTGCAAGCATCCTAAACAACCCATGGTTTTCGGAAGGCCTTGCACATGGTTTTAAAACCATGTATGGGGAGATGTTGTTCATAAAAAAGATAAAAAATAATAAAAAAATTATATATCGGCCATCAATTATATTAAATATTAATAATAAAAATATTATATGTCCACCTTAAATAAAAAAAATGTTTCTTTTAATTTGAATCAAATCAATGGCTATATACAAAATAGACCAAAGCTGATAAAAGTTTTCAACTCTAAAGATTTGGTCTCTCTAGATGTTTGATAAAACCTAGAATTTGGATATATGCTAGTATTTTTTATATATACATTTTAGTTAAAATATTAGTTCAAGATTGATTGTTAATCCAAATATAAGAAATGAAATTTCATTTAAAAAGCATATTTTTAACATTAGGGTGAAGTCTTTCTCCTGACGTGTTGCTTACCATTCGGCAATGGAAAGCCATCATCCTGTTATTAAAATGTTAAACCTGCATATGTGTGGTTGATGAAATTCGAAAATCATTTAACCCACATTTCATTAATGACAGATGTATAATATAATGTAAGCTGTATTGTGGACATTGTATTGCCTCGTAGTAGTCTAGTCTGTGCACATTAAAGGCAGGTTATTTCGTTTCTTTACTCTTCCTTTACCCTTTTCTTTTTGGTATGGCGGACATGAGAGCCACATAATCTGTAATCTATGTGTAAAGGCACTGGTTGTTCGGTGCCATTATGAATCTTGTATCTATGGTATGGAGTTTGGGTAGTGCCAGGATTTTGTCCACCTCAAGTTATGGTTATGGTTATGTTGTAGTTCATAAATGCCTTCAAATTTGTAATGTTATCAATTTTTTTCACGTTTTTTACTCCATTGAAAACATAACATATACATACATATAGAGAATATTACTATACTACAGCTGTTGTTGAGATCATTAGCAGTGAGTGGGAAGCTTAGGATGGTCTATGAAGAGGGAAGAAGTGTGTTGATTAAAAACAGTCGGTAGTGGCTCAGGTTGACATAACACATTTCACCACCCAAAGCCAAAGCCAAATCCCTAGCCGCAAGGATTTGTACACGACCCAGGTTAGGATCCTCACACAAGGTCATATGGACCCTCTCCTTCATTTCCTTCAGTGCGTGCGTTTCGAGCACGGTCTAAATTGCTCATATATAAAATATTCATCTTCCCAGTGAAGTATGTGGGAGATATCTCACCTCATAACAATCAAACATACCGATGGTTTATAATTCATAATATAGAGACTGGAGTGCATTCTTGGTTATTGATCATTCCAAATAACAAAAGTTATTCTCTTACACCTTTGCAAATGTAGACATCATTGCCATTTTGCAGAATTTGTGGTTTTTTTTTCTACACTTCAAAATCAATTTCCTTTGCAAAATATTGTTGTTCTACATTTTTTATATACAAATAACTATTTATAGCTAGCCGGTGACAACCTGGGAGACATTTCCACCTGATGGCTCTTGTTTGACATGATTTTGAAACTCCATTTTTACAAAGTTGCAACAATTGTTAAGGGTAAAAAACACTCACCAAGAATAATATTAATTAAATTCACATATATCCTTGAAAGTGTGAATTAACTCCATATATATGTATATCCCAAAATGTATATATATCAAATATGCAAGCCACATAGGCTTCACTCAATGAATCTCTAACATGGCACCTTCGTTCCTCGCATATGAAACAATACTCCTAATTTCAGTAACTATTGGAAAATACCTCCCAAAATGGTTTTTTTTAACCCTCTCCTAATATGCCTTACCAATTAAAAAAAACCCTATTTTCACTATATATTGTATGTATCCATTTTTTCAATTACATTTTTTATACCCCTTTATATTTCTACCTAGTATATTGACATGATACCCCTCTTATGACCCCTCATGCATTCTACAATGTGCCTTGCTTCTTTTGATGTATATTGTGGATGCACATTACTTCACCCACAATGAAATTACTCAACCACATATCATTATGTTTTGCGACATCTAATGGCCTAATGAAGAGATGGGAGATCACTTCTTGTATGTCACTAGAACCAATGCACATAGTACAAAATTTATATTCAAAGTTGCAAGCCCCCAATTGCTAACTAAGCCTCTTGTGGGTTGGGTATACAAACCCCCAGGGCCTGTAGCAAGCACTAGGAGGCTGACTAAGCCTCCCAAGGCCTATAATAGGCGCTAGTGGTTGGGTATCCAAGCCCTAAAGATGACTTGTAGCAAGCACTAGGAGGATGACTAAGCCTCCCAAGGCCTGTAATAGGCACTAGTGGTTGGGTATCCAAGCCCTTAAGGCCTAACGAGGGCCTATAACAGGCCTTGGGAGGCTTAGAGCCTCCCACGGAAACCATCAACATCATGGAATAATTTTTGTTTATTATTAGTCTGCTGCAACATGGAGAGTCCTCCTTAAACCCAAAAATAGCTAGGATGGCCTCATAGTTACAATGTTATGATAAATTCTCCCACTTCCACGTCAAATTCCCCTGAACTTACTCACAAATGACATGGAAAATGTTGGAGCCCTTCTCCCTAAGTGAAGCATGCTTCTAAAGCACAGGGGGGGGGACCAATTGAACCCAACGTTTCATTCCATGATTGTTAAGTATAGTGTGGACATGCCTTGGTTGATTAATATAGGTGTTGGATGGGGGAAGTCATTTTTACACTCATCAAGGAAGGGGTTTCTCAGTGCTCACTACCCTTTCTCATCACCTCACTTGGAATTTCCTTAAGAGGGTATTTACTGTGCCCTTCATCTGACCCATCATTTTGTATTCAATTTGATCTCTCTGGATCCCATCATGTCCTAGGCATGCAAACTAAAGCAACAAGGTTATTGTTTCCTAATATCATGAAATAAATCTCAAACAAGTTGATTTAGCCAAAAAACATGACATTTCTGAGTTTATAGAAAATAAGCTAGCCTCTTGGGTGGTTACAAAGACATCAAAGTTCAGAAGAATACCTCTTTCACAACAAATTTCAACATATTGAAAATTTTACTGTAGACAAAGATCCTTTTGGTTTTTCAAATGCTCCAAAAGTCTATCCAAGCGAGTCATAAGGTAATGAATTTAAAGGTTTAGATGCCACTTCTAAGAACTCTTCTGCCTCAGATGCATCTACTATTACATGCACATGCAAATATGTTAAAAAAATAATATTTTTGAATGAAAAAGATAGATGAAACCATAACGAATAATTTACACACTTCAAAGAGGATTACAACAAAATTTCTCAGGAGGTTGAGATTTTTAAGCACACAAATAGACTACGTTGTGAATAATCATGATTCATAAGAGAATCATACACTAAAATCAAGCCTACACAAGTAAAAATTAAATTAAATTTATTCATAGTAACATCATAGGATAAGTTCATGTAGAACCCTACATTTTCCAAAACGTGTTATGGTATAGTGTTTTTGCAATTATATTGCAACAAAAAATGGTTAGAAAATACTTGCTTCATAACATTCATTGTATACTCTACTTCAGTAACCTCTACAGGCGGGGAAGACTGAAAACACATGAAATAAAATGTGATACTTGACTAAGTATATGACAAATAAAAATAGATCATGATCTGACACGGAATACTTCCAGTCTACTAAAAGTTAAATGAAATTAAAAATTACGAACCCACAGTACCTTGAAAAGTTTTCCGAATTCTGAAAACTGAGGGATAGAGGCAAGTAATTTTCATATGTTTATGCAATTGAAGTTACAATAGTAGGCCCAACATTTGTTGCCGCTGCCTTTTTACCAGGGGATTTCTTCTCTGCTATGGGAAACGATTTTACCTCCTTTGTAACAACCACCGGGTTGAAAGGTTCTTCACTAGCCTCCTGTACATTCAAAGATACAAAGGACAAGCAAGTCAACAATTCATTTATAATCCAATAATAAGAAATAACTTAACAAAATATTGCATAAATTACTTACATAGGCCTGACTTGCTTCAAGGCCCAACCAGTGGCAAGTGTAAGGTACCATAAATAAACTCTTTCAAATCCCTTCCATCGTTATATGAAGAAGCATCTCCACCAAGAGAATTTAGGTGGAGTGTTGTCTGATCCCAAACCTGAAGGATCAAATCCAGTACATATTTACATTTAGATTTCACAATCACTTTAAAGTAGCTTTTCATTGTTTCCCGTTGCTAACCAATGTGATCAAGGAGAATGAAGTATACTAGCGCAATATTTTTAGGCCAGACGACAAAAAATAAATAAATACATTGCAAAATCACACCATAAAGTGCAAACCACCATTGTAGAACTAACTTGTAACTTAAAAATTTACCAAGAGAAACAAATCAACCATAAGAATGAAAAAGAATCACAATCCTAGCAATAATTTTATTTCAAAACATAACAACAAAACAATATCAATCACAATATTAGAGCTAGTTAACTCCAAAATATAACAATTTTCACCTCATCATCATTGTCAAAGACACACTGTCGCAACCGTACAAATATGCAAGGTAGTACAACATATTGACAACAAACATCAACATATATTCAACACAATCACTAACACAATACATCAAAATGCCTGATCTGGGACAATAGAGCAAAATTCATGTAGAATTCTGCCTAAGTATGGAGAAGAGTCAAAAGGGAAGAGGAAGGAGCTACAACTGAGGAAGCAACATAAAGGAGAAGGGGAAGGATGCTGCAACAGAGGAAGTAAAAGAGAAGAAGAAGAAGAGGAGAAGGCATTGGAAGAGGAAGCTGCGCCAGATAAGTAAGCCGCGACAGAAGGATAGAATGTGACACGAGATGGTATGGCAAAATATCAGCAGAAGCAGGCGTGCAAATAGCGTAACGACTAGAAAACGACAGTAAGGCATAATGTTGAGAAAGCGACAATCCTTAACGAGTGTGGGTACGAGCTTGACCGGAGCCAACGAAAACCACATGCATGAAGGCATATTTACAATTCGGTCCGATTTTGTATCTCGTTATGTGTTGCTAGAATGGGAAATACAACTTGTTGGCTGGATATAGTAAGTCGGTTGAGATAGCAACAAAAAAGGAGTCTGTAATGAGTATGTATAGAGTCTGTATCGATTCAGTATTGAGTTTGTATCAAGCATGTATGGGACCTGTATCGAGTCTGTAATATGGCTGTAAAAGAAGGAACCTAAGATGTATGTGGGTTAGATTCTTGGATAGAATTTAGGTAAGACACTTGAGCTAGACTGGAATTAGACGTTCATGATTAGACATTGACGGATTAAGCTCTCGAGCTAGAATCAGTAGGCGTTATTGGTTAATGACTTTGTATTGCTGAGTGCATTAGAGTGAGGAATCTGCAGCTGGGTGCACATACGAGTAGGGAAGGTTGAGTCGATCTAGGCCGTGTGCGGATCGCTAGTAGAAGTAGAGTAGTAAGAGAAAAGAGAGAATATCGGAGAGAATGAGAGGGAGGAAGAGTCTGTAAAGTTAGAGAAGAAGATATTGAGCAGAGTCTACAACTTAGTGTGTAGACGAAAGGTGCATCTTTTTCCACATACTAGATGAAGAGCACCTTGTGGTTTTTGCCCAGATGGGTTTCCAAGTTATATCCTCTGGATATGTGTAAATGTTAAAATTAGCTTAGATATATGTGTGATTATTGTGGTGAATGAATGACTGTATATTTTTTTACAAATGAATAGATGTATGATGGCCGCATTGTATTACTGGATATTATTATGTTGCATGCCTGTTGTTTATTTACTTAAGTTGCATAAAGAAAGGTTGGATCACAACTTAGCTTCTGAAGTACAGTGAATACAAGTAATCCACCCCCAGACTTCGTTGGAAGCCTTGGCGCAGATCTAAGGTACTAAAACACCATCCCACACAACTGCCACAACTGCAGAAACCTGGTTCTAGCAGTTACCCATAAAATAGAGATATCTTGGGTGAGACAACATCTATGTCACAGGTGTTGTCGGCTGAGCTCTACTATGTCAAGCCGATATCTTGAGCTTTTTTGTACTGAGCAAAAGGGATTGAACCTGGGTAAGAATCCCTGGGAATAGGGACAGAGAGATGGAAAAGCCAACAAATGGTTTCGTTGCTGGGACCTTGAATCGTTGTGGTGAGGGATATGTTGTGGCAACCCATGAAATTGAAGATCCAAGATTGGGTGGAATCCAAGGAGTTAGAGTTTGCATGAAAATAAAGTGAAGGATCTCGGTGGAACCCAATAGAGTGGTTGGGCCGACACATATACACATACATCCACAAGATTTTCTTTTCTGAGTTTCCCATTGTTTTGCATGAATGGTTATCTAAGTTGACAACCCAGCAAACAAATTTCCAAGGTGGAGAATCAAAGGAGTGGAATCCTTAGTTGATTGAGCGAATGAAAAGAGTAGAAAACCCCGTGTCGAGGGATGTGGAATTTTGGGTAGATAGTTTCTTAGAAGGATACATCACTAAGTTTGTTGTTGACACTATAACCTCATATAGTGAGGCAGAGCGAAATGTTTTTCAAGGACCATGCATTAGATACTTGTTATTTCTAAAGACGTGGATAAAAATGCTTG
This sequence comes from Pseudotsuga menziesii, assembly GCA_001517045.1. Taxonomy (NCBI): domain Eukaryota; kingdom Viridiplantae; phylum Streptophyta; class Pinopsida; order Pinales; family Pinaceae; genus Pseudotsuga; species Pseudotsuga menziesii. The sequence goes on from LPNX010386994.1 coordinate 109,795, forward strand.
TATGTGAAAAAGGCACTCTGCCAATGTAACAAGACTGTATAGAAATAGAGTGGCTATGTCTCAGCAGAACCACACAGTGAGATGTTCCCAGGAGATAGTGGAACTGAATTAGAATCTGGATTTTTAAGAAGCGAAAGAAGATTCAGGTCTGGAAAGTGAAGAAAAACTTTGTTGGGAAGAGGGAGTTGCAACATAGATCGAGAAGAAGAAGGGTACAAGCTTGCGTCATACTTAGACAAAGGGTATTGTGATGAAGAAGAGGAATATCATTCTATCTCTGAAGGAGATGAAGAGTCAGAAGAGTCGAATGAAGCTCCAAAGCGACAACGTGCTTACAACTCGCCTACAACACTGAATAGTTCTCCATAGGTAATATCGAGATACCTATATCCAAGTAATTGTATAAATACGAGTACTACTAACGCTGTAAATAGAAAAAAAGGAAGTTCAACTAGTCAAAATTTTGTTCCGACTATATCAACAACAAATACGATGGCTGGAGATGACATTAAGTTACCAATATTCAATGTAAACAAGTTGGAAGACCTAGAACAACATTGGTTCCTTTGTGAAGCTGTCTGGACTATGCAATAGATCCAAGATGAGAATATTAAGAAAGCATAGATGATCACCATTCTATGAGGTCATGTGCTTGAATGGTATATGAAATTTTTCATAGTACTAGTAGGAGTTGTCCCAAAAAAACTTAATGAGATTCGAGTGGGTTTGATATATAAATTCAAAAAGCCAAAGTCTGAATCACAATGCATCACCGAAATCAAAGAGATTAAGAAGATACCAACATAATATGTTTGGGACTTTGACCAAAGATTTAAGATATTGATGGCCAAAGTGAGTTTCCAAATGTTGGATGTGTAACAAAATGAATGATTTATTGCCTCCTTGTTACCACATATCTAAGCCCGTTTGATGCAACAAAATATTTTGTCGCAGATAGAGGCTTTGGAAATAGAAATGAAATTAGAATCCTTGTTGGTTGGAGATATTGGCTCGGAAATGATGCAAATTCATTCGCAACTAACCAATATTACTGTGCAGCTCCAGGACATTAAGACAGGAAAGGAATTTCAGGAAGAACTATGGTGTACAAGATGCAAAATAGATGGACACCGTAAATACAATTTCTCGACACTCATGAACTATGTCGCAGCAGGTGCGCCGAACCCATTAAACACCCAAGGAATGCCTTGGTGTAGAATATGTCAGACTAGGGGCCACAAGTCCGAAGAATGTCTATAATTACAAAAGATTGTAAGCACACCAGCTATTTTGTATTGTGAATTTTGTAGATCAGTAGGTCATGATGAAAAATATTGCAGAGCATTTCAGCTACTGCAAGAAAAGATGATGGACACCTACTTAATGAAAAATGATGAGTAGATGCAAGATGAACAAGCGTAACCTCAATATCATCTTGTGAAATATCAACAACTGTAATACCATCATGATCAATATCCTAAAAGACAACAATACCCTCCGCAAAGGAGGGGTGGTAATTTTAGAGGTTGAGGACAACAACAAGGAGGAGTATTTGGTCGAGGAAGAGGCCAAGTCATATGCTATGATTGTGAGAAGCCAGGACATTTTTCCCGAGATTTTCAAAGTCTTGCAAAAAAATGTACATATTGTAAATCATTTGACCACACTATTGAACGGTGTTTGCAACTTATTGCGAAATGGATGGCTAGAACTGTCATAAATCCCAAACCGGTGCAAAATCAGAATCCGAATCCCAATCAGAATATTCAGATGATTTCTGTCGAATCTAGAGAACCTCACATTGTTGTAGTTACAAGAGGAGGTGTTGCGATAAGAGAAGACCAAAATACACAGCAAGGACAACCACAGGTGAGACGTACGGCACAAAATAAATATCTGCTAGATGTCCAACATGAGAAAGAAGTCTTCTTGGAGGTGCGACCAGAATTTGTTGATACTAATCAATCGTCGACATCTGGACAACTCAATACTATGCCCGAATGATTCAAACAACTAATTAGGAAGCCACCAATGAAAAAGGTTAGTAAGCTTAAAGAAATTTTCAATTTTTTTTAACACTAATCAATAATAAAGATGTTGTCGCGGAATTGACAACACAAATAGAAGAAACCCCATAAGACCTGCGACCTGAAAAAAGAGTTAATCATATCGAGAAGAAACTAAAGATAGGCTGAGAACTGCGAATGAAAATGTAGATAGGATATTATGATATGGTTTATATCATATTAGATTTAGGGTTAGATGTCAACATATTGACAAGAAAAACACGGGAGAGCATGAATAAGCCGCAACTGGATTGGTCTCCTATTCAACTAAGGCTTGTGAATTAGTCGAAGGTTATACCAATTGGTAGACTAACTCAAGTGCTTGTGGAAGTCGAAGGCTTAAGAAAATATGTCGAATTCAAAGTTATTGACATTGTCGATGACACAAATCCATATCTTGCACTTCTAGGAATTGATTGGGAAGTATACAACCAAACCATTATGAACTTCAAGAACATGATCTTATCTTTCAAAGATTCTGAAATAAGAGTGGTTGCGCCAATTGATCTGCTTGAAGGACAGAGATATGTTGAGCCTATACATAGCGGAGGGAAAGACAATTATTTAGATCAGTTGTATAACATCATGTCTTCAAAAACAAATTATTTATATCCAACAACTGATGGAAAACTGAGTTGGCGAAGTGTAAGCTCATGCACGTATGACTTAGGCGATGCCTCGAAAAATTGGCAGAATAGGCTACATGAAGTATCCATGCGAAGATGTGCAAGAATCACAAGATTTGTCCAAAGGGTAGGAGCTGAAACAAGCGCGCTGCCTACATATGAAGGATTACCTAACCTTGCATCTTTTTTGGTAGAATTTGAAGAAAAAGTCATAGAATCACACCGATTGTCCGCTTTGGACTATGTGTTGAAATCTATTCTCGCTAGATGGAAAGGGTACACACAAACAATTTATCTACGAATGGACATAGTGTAGAAGGTTAATAGAGAGAAGATTTGGGAAAGAGATTAGTTGCCCTAATCAGAAATAAACGCCTGACAGATCTTGTCGAACATATTAAGAATTGTCACAGGAATTGGCAAGAATATCTGTGACAAGAATAGGTTCATCGATTCATCCACGCTTTGGAAATGGTACCAAGAAGTTGGTGCACATTGGTAGAGATGCGATGAGGAACTGTTGAATGAGAAATATTAGATGTAAGTCTCACCTAGACATTTGAGTTCGCAAGTGAACACCCAACAGTCGATGATGAATTACAGGTATTAAAGGAAAAGATCTTTGAAGAAATCCTGGTCGCAGACACAAATTTCCATCAATGCAACATGAATATACATAATTGGAAGGAATGCTATAATATCGCAGGAGATTTGGAAGATAATGACCCATTTTCCTTAATATCTATGTGTCAAAAGGAATATGCGTAGTGGAAGGAGTTCGCATGTGTGAAGATACACCTTACCCTTCTCAATACGATGAAAAAAAATGAAAAGGATGATGAGGAAGGGTATGGGGAAAGAGAAGAAGTGCCTGTCGCAAGAAGTGCAACAAGGAAAGTGTGAAACTAAAACCAATGTGGTGTTGGCACATTTATTTAGCAGGCATGTTGATGTGACAATTGTCAATTATTAGATCCACAGAGATCAATGGAATTCGAGCTGAAATCAAGGGATTTGAGGGACACTTCCGCCATTAGTATCATGATGTCACAAAAAAAAGGGGCGGCGTAGTTGGCACATCCAGATAAGCACTCGGATTGATGACCCACGTGATGGTTCGTGTTGTCATTATGCTACTCGATGATAGCACGTGTGAATATTTGACCGAATGGACACTGGAACAAACTCTCTACTATTGTTTGATTGCTAATTACCCCCCATATAATGCCACAATGTGTTTTGTTTGCAAGACATAGAGTTGAAGAAGACTTGTGGAGAGGTATTCCTAGCAAACATTTTAGTGCTAGTGCCCCCAAGGGCCCTCTCAGGGGAGATGTAACACTTGTTCTTGGTAAGGGAAATGATTCTGGATATGTTCCACCATAGGTTGGAAGACGATTGGAGAATAAGACATTTCCAGGCCTCCCTGCAAAAACATATGAAACCATTTTAGTAAGGATGAAAACGAGGAAACCTTCTGATACCGGCAATAAAAACACTGTCTTAAAAGAATTGAGAACGAATGTAGAAATGGTGGCCATAATTCAAAGACCAGAGGACATCCCACCGAATCCTTCAGATGAGACTGTGCAATTAGTTTCCACGATGCATAGTATCCATTGCTAGAACCTGTTGGTCTGAACGAATGTTTGGATAGCGATAAAAAGAAACAAAGTCCAACATCATCACCATCATCACTATAAGCTGCTGGAAATACAGGAGGTGATGATTATTCCAAGAAAAATTTGAATTGGCACACTCTAATGAGCAGAGGTAAAACCTTGATAGGATGGCAGACCTCACCAGGAGTGAGGAAAAGAAAAACATTGACCAGATGCTAGAATGGGCGACTGCCATGAGCTCTAAGGTTTACCTGGATGTTTTGTACTCATTCAAGGATAATTTCAAGGAATATTCTAAAGGTAGGAAGGAAAAACTTGGGATGAGCCTGAGTTGAAGCAAGAAATGCAAACAAGAAAAATCGGTGATATTGATAAGTCTCCCATATTGTCCATCCTACTTCTTTGAATAGTAACTACATTTGATAATTACGAAGAATGACAACAGCTACAAAAGTTATAAAAACTACAGTAAGAATCAAACACAGAAGGAACACACATCCATCTTGTACATCAGAAGGTGTGGGAAGTAGCAGCATCAGTACAAAAAGTCATGCTGGAACACGTCAGTTCTGACCTAGTGGAGAAAATGCAGAAAACAGAGGAAGAAGTGTGCACAGAGGAAGATAAAGTGGTGAAAATCATAGAATATTTTCAAAACAAAATTAGCGTAAGTTATTATATGGAGTAATAGCTTTGCGTGGCTCATGATGAGCCAAAGGTGAGTGTCGGGGGCCTATTGGGCCTAGGGACAGTAGAGCAGAATTCATGTAGAATTCTACCAAAGTATGGAGAATATTCAAAAGGGAAGAGAAGGAGATGGGTAAGGATGATGCGACAAAGGAAGTAAAAGAGAAGAAGAAGAAGAGGAGAAGGCGCTGGAAGAGGAATATGCGGCAGATAAGTAAGTTGCGACAAAAGGAATGTGACACGAGATGGTATGACAGAATATCAGCATAAGCAGGCATGCAAATAGCATAACGATCAAAAAATGACAGTAAGGAATAATGTTGAGAAATTGACAGGCCTTAATGAGCGTGGGTAAGAGCTCAGCTGGAGATGACATAAACCACACACGTGAAGGAATATTTGTAAGTCGGGCTGATAGTGCCTCCCATTATGTGTTGTTAGAATAGGAAAGACAACCTGTTGGTTGGATATAATAAGTCGGCTGAGATAGCAACAAAAAAGGAGTCTGTAATGGGTCTATATCAAGTCGGTATTGAGTCTATATCAAGAATGTATGGGACCTGTATTAAGTCTGTAATAGGGATATAAAAGAAGGAACCCAAGCTGTATGTGGGTTAGATTCTTGGTTAAACTCTTGGTAAGACTCTTGAGCTAGATTGGAATTAGATATTCATGATTAGACATTGACGGATTAATCTCTCGATCTAGACTCAGTTGGTGTTATTGGTTAATGGCTTCGTATCGTTGAGTGCATCCGAGTGAGGAATATGCAGTTGAGTGCGCATACGGGTAGGGAAGGTTGAGTCAATCTAGGTTGTGTGTGGATCGCTAGTAGAAGTAGAGTAGAAAGAGAAAAGAGAGAAGATTGGAGAGCACGAGAGGGAGTAGGATTCTATAAAGTTAGAGAAGAATACATTGAGCATAGTTTGCAGCTTAGTGTGCAGACGAAAGATGCATCTATTTCCTCATGCCAGATGAAGAGAACCTTGTGATTTTCGCCCGGATGGGTTTCCACGTTATATTCTGTGTATACGTGTGAATGCTAAAAGTAACTTAGATATATGTGTGATTATTGTAGTGAATGAATGACTGCAAATTTGTTTACAAATGAATAGATGCATGATGACCGCATTGTATTACTGGATAGGAATATGTGCCATGCTTGTTTTTTATTTACTTAAGTTGCATAAAGAAATGTTGGGTTGCTTCTTAGCTGCTAAAGTATAAGGAATACAAGTAATCCATCCCCGGACTTCGTTGGAAGCATTGACGCAGAGCCAAGGTACTAAAACACCCTCCCACACAACTATGGAAACTTGATTTTGGTAGTTACCCATAAAAGAGAGATATCTTGAGTGAGACGACATCTATGTCGCAGGTGCTGCTGGTTGAGCTTTTCTCTGTTGGGCCAATATCTTGAACTTTGTTGTACTGAGCATAAGGGACTGAACCTGGTTCAGAATCCCTGGGAACAGGGACAGAGAGACGAAAAATCCAACAGTCTTCAAAATGACTTTATATACAAAATATAAATACAAAATATGCACCTTTAGAGATTCAACCAGTGCCCCAAACTTTTCTAGTGCACTTACAATTTAGTATAATTTGTGCTTAGTACCAAGGTAAAAATAACCATATTTTTTATTTGACAAATCATCCATATATTTTGTAGACTTAAAAATACTAGATATGCAGAGATCCTTGCAGAAAAAGCAAGAGCTAGTTCTGTGGGTGCATCAAGACCTTTTTCAAGCTTATGCATAAATAAGACTTCTCATTATACTAAATCTATACAAAAGTATGCATAGAGTTCACACTAAAATATTGAATTAAAGTGACTAATTTCTGAATTAATATAAAACATATATAATGATATTAATTAACTGACATAATACTAACTAATATCATCTAACCGTTATCACCTGTCACTTGAATAACAATGCGCAAGCATCCAATATGTTGTTTTATCTTTCTAAAATGCACAAAGGAAGAAGCACATGTAGGGCTCTTAGGAATAGAGAAAAGGGAAGGTTTCTGTTAGGTTTTTATCATTTAAGCAATATGATCTTAGGATCTTATATGAGAGAATAAATTTCACAACAATCAATCACAAGAGACAATAGACACAAAGATTTTCCTTGGGGAAACCATAAAGGAGAAAACCCTGCAACTTCCTCAGAGATAGAATGAGCACCAATGGAAGCAGTAAAACCCAAAGACAAAAAGATGATCTCCAACAGTTGTTCTCTCTCTCACTTGTGCGAGCTCCTCTTCTCTCACCTATGTGCTATAGCTGGGTGAGTGTGTGTCTCAAATAGAGAGGCCCAATCTCTATTTATACTAATTTCTGACATGACAATTCCTTACCAGGGCCAACTTCTCTAGGAGAGTCTAATAACCCTAATGCCCCACAACTGTGGGGACTTTGCCCCCCGATCAACTAGGAGGGTTAACCTCTATGAATTTATATGACTTTATTATGTTAATGATTCTCCCGATAGGAACATCGGGGTACAATGAAATACAAATGATTTTCCTGATAGGAACATCATGGTACATCATAAGATATACAAGTGAATACATTCTGAAGTTACAAATACATCAACACTCCCTCTTAACTAGGAAGGTATTCTCTTGACACAATTCATCAACACAAGTATTTGTCACTGGATCATCCATCAAAGCTAGATCATCATCATAGTTGGATAACCATCATCACTAGATCATCATCAAATATGGATCATCATCATCACTGCTCCCATTGTCTCGAGAAAATGGTGCTATCTCTCAATTCTACTTGCCATAGGAAGTTCTACAGAGCCAACCCTTTTTCATGTTGGTTGTAGGCCTAGCCTCCATGTGGGTCACATCTTCTTTAGCGCTTACATCCGACCATGGGAGGCCTAGCTTGCCACCATGTCGAAAAGGCCCGCTCAACACTTATATCTGAGCATGGGAGGAACACATTCAACATCCGTGACAGAATGACACACCCAACACTGACATCTGACCATGGGAGACCCAACCTACCACCATGTCAGAAAGGCCCAACACTAACATCTGACCATGGGAGGCCCATCCTGCCACCATGGTAGAAAGGCTCAACACTTACACCTGACCATAGGAGGCCCGACCTACCACCATGTCGAAAAGGCTCAACACTTATTTCTGACCATGGGAGGCCCAGCCTGCCACCATGTTAGAAAGGATCAACACTCACATCTAACCATGGGAGGCCCAGCCTACCACCATGTAAAAAAGGCTCATCACTTACATCTGACCATGGGAGGCCCAGCCTGCCACCATGTTGAAAAGGCTCAGCACTTGCATCCAACCATGGGAGGCCCAGTATGCCACCACATCGGAAAGGCTCAACACTTACATCTGACGATGGGAGGAACCAATCCTACCACCATGTCAGATGGGATCTACACTTACATATGACCATGGGAGGAACCAATCCTACAACCATGTCAGAAGGGCTCTACACTTACATATGACCATGGGAGGAACCAATCCTACCACCATGTCAGAAAGGCAGACAGACTCATCACTTCCCCTTGGAGGGAAAATTGATCTGGAAAACACCAAGCTTCTCCCTGAAGTACTCATACTTCACTCTGGCCATTTCTAGCATAGAATTACATCAGGGCTGATTAAGTCCAAGGATAACCTGCGAGCTTCACCAGGACTGATTACATCCGAGGAAAACCTACAGGACTGTTTACGTCTAAGCAACCTACGAGCTTCGCCAAGATTTTATGCTCAGACAATATTCCTCACCGGCTATGCTAGAACTCATCACTCCCTCTTTTGAGAGATCTAGATATGGATCACAAAATGGAGCTTCACCACTCCTTTTCTTCTCTGGTTGTACTCACTGCCACGAAGGACTGCATCCTGCTAAACCAAGAGATCACACCTGATCCCATACTAAAGTAGCACCTTGAAGTGCTCTTACTCTCAATGGAACTTCTCGCCCAATCCAAATCCACATAACCCTCCAGGTTAATGTTTCGATTTGCCTCATACTTGAGCCCATAATCAACTGTACCCTTTAGGTACCTCAGTGCATGCTTTGCAACCATCAGGTGAACATGTCTCGAATCCATTAGGAACTGGCTCAATGTGTTCACAGAAAAGAAAATATCTGGTCTCGTATTCGTCAGGTACATCAAGGACCCAATCATCTAACGATACATCATGGAATCAACTGACTCTCACGAAGCATCACTCAATAGCTTCATGTTCAATGCCGTAGGTGTGGTTATGGCCTTGCAGTCCATCATCCCGAACCTCTTCAGGATCTCCAATGCATACTTCCATCGTCCAAGGATATTCCATGTGTATTCTGCCACACATCCATGCCTAGAAAGTAGTGCATCATATCCAAGTCCTTCATCTCGAACTTGGAAACAAGTATCCTTCTTGCAACTTTAATGAGTTCCTCTTTTCTGGCAGGAACAAGTCATCGACATATAACATGAGCATCACTGGTCTTCCTCCTTCAACGTTGAAGTAAAGGTTGGAATCTACTTTACTCTCAGTAAAGTCTAAAGTCATCAGTAATTTTTCCATCCTGTTATACCATGTCGAACCTCAGGATCTTCTGCAGTCACTCACTCTGAAGCAGAGCATCATTCTCCCTCTGCCTTTCGTACCCTATGTATTTGAAACATTATGTACTGGAGTGAGAAGCATCTTCCTTTGCTACTAATATTCTATGTATCCATCTAGGGTCACTAGATACCAAGATCCTCTATCTTGAACCTTTTCAAAATTTCTTCTTGCACCAATCTGTGAGCTTATCATCCTCTATAGGCTTTCATCTTCAACCTGGTATCAAAGGTTAAGATCTTCATTTCTCTAGGTGATCTCCAAGATCCTCATGTATGTGTTATCCAATGGGTGTCTTCTGAGCTTGTACAAGGCCTTCTTTTGCACACATGAGTCTGCTTGTCAAACTTCCAGTGGCTGTAAATGTCTCTTCATAATCTATGCCTTCTTTCTGTGAGAAGCCTCGTGCTACGAATATTGCCTTGTATCCTACTGCATGCTGGATCTTGTAGATCCATATGGAAGATACTACGGACTTCCCTTCAGGTCTTCGACATCGCATTCTAGTCATCATTCTTCATTTTGGATTATTTCTTGAATTGTCTCCACTTGTTCTTCGGAACATGTCTCATGCTTCTCTTCTCGTAGGCGATTGTATGCGATCTTTCCTACAAGTCAAATGCATTAGTTGTATGGTTAGAAACATTTCATTAGGCATATTCATAATGGAAAATTCTTATTCATAAAGATATAATCATGCACTATTTTAGTCAATACAACATTCATCCATATCTCACGGAAACTTTCTAGATGCCTTCCATCTCTACCATGACATCATTGAGATTGTGCACTAATCCAATATGTCAGCAAATAGGTTTCATTCTAGATAAGTAGCAATGGAGAGTTGTATGGCACCATGAGCTACTTACCCATCACATGCATATTAGTAGTATATTGTCATTAATGAAAAATTTTTATCATGCATAACACATCAACTGAATCTAAACAAATACATAACAAAATAATATCATGAAATGACAATTGAATACTTATATTTATTTGTTTCGTGGGTAGACTCCTTCTTGAGCCTTCAACTTCATCATCTTCTTCATTCATAACAACATCATTTCTTATCCAAATGCTAAGATGGATAAGAGGTTGAGTCAAGAGTTGAGTCCTTCGTATTCCTCATCGCTTGAGGGATCTTCTTTGGATGGTGAGAGCTTGATCTTCAGTTGCTCCCATTTTCTCTTCTCTTATTATGAGTCGAGCTTCTTCTTGTGTGCGCTCTTCCCAAACTCTGCTGAAGGTAATCACTTTCTTCTAGCACACATTCCTTGAATGAATAAATCCCATGATCCTGGGAGGCCATTCAAGGTGGTTATAACCATATCTTATTCTTCTTCGATTGCTTTGTCATAACATCGAACACTTCCTTTTGGTGTCTTCAAGGATGACACATGAGGGATGCGATGATCTTTAATAGAATCTGCAATGATTCTCTTGGCTCTAGCCTTGGCCTCATCTCCCTCTGGCTCCTAGACCTTTCTTACTGAAATACTGATCCAAGTCAATTTCTTCAAGGATCATGGAGTTCCTATACTTCTTTCAATTTATATTCTTTCCTTCAAATAGCTTGTTCAAGGAATCAAACATCTCTTTAGGTGTCTTTAGGGAAGACACTTGTGGTATAAGGTGATCCTCTTGGTCTTGAACAAGTTCTTCTTGTAAGGCTTTAGCCTCATCTCCCTCTGGAACTAGAATCTCTCCACTTATGTAGGTGTCCAATTCATTTTCTTCAAGAACCGGTGAGATTCCATATTTCCATGCTTGGAAGTTGTCAGCTTCACCAAGCTTGTCATCAAGCTGATGTGATTAGCCATTTTGAAATGAGAACCTCAAATGCAAATAACAAAAAAATAGATCTTACCGATTTGAGGTGTCCGTCCTGGTTCCAGATCTAACTGAACTAGGGTTTGTTAGAGAACCCTAATTTTCAAAACTTGGAATATTTCAGATCTGATTGGATATAAATATGTGCCTCCTCAAGGCGAGCTGAGCAACATACTCATTTTCCCAAAACTATGATCAAAACTGCAAAATATCTGATGTCCTAGTTTTCTTCAATCTATTCTATAGAATGCTTATTATTGTTTCTACAATATATCCAAAAGTGATTCTCCTCTATGTTTGAAACTTTGGAATGAGGTATCCTCGTATGTCCTCTTTCCAACACCATAGGTTTGATCAGAATTGGTTTCACTAATTGGAACTTATGAGAGTTTTCCCAAAGTGACTTATTTTAGGACTGTTCAGAATAACAAACTTGTATAGACTTCCACGTGTCACTATGTCACCTTCGGGGTCTGAAAATTTTACCACATAAATTAAATTCCATTCCCTATCTGAAACATCTGTCAAAATTTCATTTGGACCTTCGTAGCTCGAGATATAGCAATTCTCGCTAGGTGTCATGTTCAGGGATGAATCCTGGAAGAGGCTGGAACCCTGATTTGGAGGAATCATATCTCCCATAATATAGTGAATCTGAGGTAGAATATTCTCCACAGGGTACATCAGGATTTTATCTTCGTCTTGTGAAAATTTTGGATCATGAGCCTTCTCCAATAGTGATATATAGTGAATTTACCAAAACTACCATTTTTAGTATTTTAGGGTTTTTCAGGTCTAGGGTCAAATTAGGGTTTGAATTTCCTGGAGTTTTACCCAACCAAGAATTTTGATCTTGGTCTCTAAATTTAGATTTTGAGGAGGAGAGCAATCCTATGTTGGGCTCACTAAAAAATTCCTCTTTTGTGAAAATCACTAATTTCCCGCAGCAGTGACAGGTCAAAAACTGAAAATGCCCGTAATAAAAATCTGCTTCGACATAGAGATGTTCCCTTCAATGGAGAAATAGCCTAGCCTCCTTTTTGCTAATGATATATGGAGAGAGACCTAAAAAGTAAGAATCCCTAGCTTCTGCAGCTGCACAGTGTCTTCTTCTTAGGTTAGCTTTGATACCATGTTAAGTTTTTATCATTTAAGCAATACGTTCTTATGATCTTATCTAAGAGAATAACATGCACAACAATCTATCACAAGAGACAATAGACAAAAAGATTTTCCTCAGGGAAACCATAAAGGAGAAAAATCTGCAATTTCCTCAGAGATAGAATGAGCACCAATGGCAGCAGTACAACCCAAAGACAGAAAGATGATCTCCAACAGCCGTTCTCTCTCTCACTTGTGCGAGCTCCTCTTTTCTCACCTATGAGCTATAGCTGGGTGAGTGTGTGTCTCAAATAAACAGGCTCGCTTTCTATTTATACTAATGTCCAACTTGACAATTACTTACCAGGGCTGACTTCTCTAGGAGAGTCTAATAACCCTAGTGCCCCACAACTGTGGGGACTTTTTCCTTTGATCAACTAGGAGGGTTAACCTCTATGACTTTACATGACTTGATTATCTTAATGATTCTCCCGATAGGAACATCGGGGTACAATGAAATACAAATGATTCTGCCGATAGGAACATCGGGGTGCATCATAAGATATACAAGTGAATACATTCCGAAGTTACAAATACATCAACAGTTTCTAGTTCATGCCCTATTACAGTCCAAGTATTTATAAAAATATAGGTATTATGGAGTTTGAGCTCTTTAAGAGAAATATTGATATGCATCGGTCCTTTTGGAGGGGTTGGTGGTGGAGCTTCCATGTCCCATTGCTTCAGTATAATTCTCGCCATCACTATTCTACACATCACCAAAGGCACCCCCCCTCTCCTATGCTCAATGTGAGATGGGAAAACTTATATGACAACTTTAGAGGAACAACACTGTTAGCACTAAGAAATTTCCTTTGGTTGTAGAAAGGAATTTCCAGAGGTAATCTCAAACAAACTTTAGACCAAAAACTAGCCTTTTTAGTCAGAGGGGGATACCTCAACAAAATTACTACGCAATGGTCACAAGAGTAATAATTTCTTATTTCAAGTACAATGGATAGAATTTTCCAAACGTGAATCAGAATAATATTTACATCATGATGGCAAGATCAAAATAAATAAACCATTGGGATAATGGGGTCATATCAAATAAAGATATTCAGTTTTGCAGATACAAAGAAAGAACTGTCTTAGATTTCAGAAGCTAGGAAGGCAATAGTTCTTTAGTCACAAGTTTCAGTAGAGAATGGTAGTTGATATCAAGATAAAATAATCCATTTCATCAAAGTTTCAAACTAGGGAATAATTTTAATGCACTGTTAGACATAAAATAATGAGTATCTAGTTGCATGCATTTGGAGCATCATATACGAATTCCAAATTATTTGTTCTCAATCGAATACTTAAGAAGAAAAAAACATAATGGAAATAGAGGTAAATATTTACACATACACATAGAGGAGATCACAAACTTAAAACCATTACCACAAGAATTTATCTCTCAAAAAATAGTTCATTTTTTCTATTCTCTGCAAAATTGTAATCATAAAATATTGTCCATGAACAATCTGCTTCTTTTATTTGGGATCCAACCCCCAATACATCACATAATGAAAATTATATACAAAATGGCTCATCAAGCAAATGTTTAACAAACTTATTGTAAATAGATGTTCTTTTAACTAAATCCCCAACTCCTAGGAATCTAGTAACTGATATTTTTTTTATGAAAACAAATTTAGTAGAAAATCCATGTGGTTGTCCAAAGAGATATTTAAACTGATCCCTTGCATTGTGACACCTGTTCATCATTGGTGTAGTCTATATTTGGTTTTCCCAAATTTTTCCATAGCCTTCCATTGTTCATGATCTGGGAGGTCACAATCTATCATTTCTTTAATCGCCACCTCTAACTCCACATATTGGGTGTAAGAAATAGGTGGTAGACTTCTTTGAGTGATCAAGAACATTCAAATATCTCAAAGTAATCAGTCAACGTCTCTATAATGAATTTTCATGTTAGTCCCTTTGTCAATTCTTCAAATTTGGAGTGGTCCATGCGATTATGCACTAGCAAACTGTGATATTGTTCTTGAGAAAATAACTGGTCATTCTCATCCCATAATGGAGGAAGTCCTCATCAAAGTGTTATTGAAATATTTGTTTGAAATCCTTAACTTGCAGAAGCATTTGATTTGTTTTCTCTTGTACAACTTTGACCAAATTATGTTTATTAATAAAATTTCTAGCCCACAGAATGATGTCTAGCCTATCCCTGATTCCCATCTCTTGCATGTATTCATATGTCAAAGTTTTTAAGAAATCAACAACATTTTGTGCAGTGTCCAGTGGTTTTTTGTCTAGATTTTCATTTACCAACTTACATCTTTGAAGAGCTAAATAGGATCCAAACTTAGCGATTTCTATAGTCAAAGTATATCAAATAAGATGTTTAGCTCCTTGTAGGGGTACTTTGTCCATCATTTTTTCATTCAATTCCTTGATCTTCTTCTGTAGTTGTTTCTTTTCACCTGAAATTTTGTTTCTTTCTTCAATAATTTGAGCCAATTGCTTAAGCTTGACATTACCTTCTTTCAACTCTTTGATTTCTCCCTCTTTCAAATTTATCCATGACATGGAAACAAATAATTCATCAGTAGGAGATTCGTTTATTTGATCTTGATTTTGAATCAAGGGTTGTCTCGTCAACTCCTCCAATACTTCCTCTTTTTCTTTTCGATTGGCATTAAAAGCTGAATTTGGGACACAAATCCAGATCGTTCAATTTTCCAGGCCTCTTTATCCTTCTGTAACTTTTACATTTTCCCCTTAAATCCCATCAATTCCTAGTAAATTTTATCCTTTTCTTGATGTAACACTATCAACGCTGATAACTGAACATGCTGCGTACTTGGAACTTTCAATTTTTCTGAAGGGTTTGGATAGTTTTTTCTTTTTCTTCTAGCAATTTTTTAGTTGCTTGAACATTATTCAGTTCAATCCCCGAAGTTATGGTATGTCTGTAATTTTTTAATCTGAACTGAATTAGCTTTGTTCCTGAATTTCTCTTGTCGGAGTTGGTTCTCCAACTTATGAATAATCAACTACATCTTTGTAATCTTCAATGTGGCATTTAGTAAATAAGAATATAAAACATCATTGGTCTGTTGATGGAGCTAGATTTTATTAGGCATGCTGATTTTGTCCAGATTGAACTCCATTTCAAAAACTTTCTCATCATCTATCATAGCAAATTTAAGGGTGTTCCTCTCTAAATCCCTGAAGGAAATTAGAGACAATTTCTGATATGCTAAGTTTCTCACCTGGGGAAAAAGATTTTGTGTACCATTTAAATCTTGCTTCTTTTGTTATGTGTAGCTATAAACAAAGTCAAACTTAGATCTATATCTAGAGTCATATCCTGCGCTACCTTCTTCAGTAAAATAATATTCTCTTATTTGTACATGTTGTTGTTGTAAAATAATACCTTTTCCTTCATCATCTGCACTCTGGTCATCCCGCATTTTCATTTACCTTCCAGGTTGTGTCTTTAGTCTTTTGCTTGAGTTTTCATCATCGACATCCATTATGTCGATTTCTAAAAGGGCCCTTTTATTTACCGAAGTAGATTTAGATGGCGTTTGTACAATTATAGCCAAGTCATTTCCTTTATCTTCACCTGCTTCTATTATCTCTTCTTTGACTCTTTCACAATCCTCCTCAAATTCCAGCAAATTAACTATTTTATCCATGTCTTCCATTGATTGATGTTCGAAGGCCTTGTTTTTTTTTTGTTGTCTTCTTTGCGATATGATTTGCCTTGGATCATACTTTAACCTCTCCATTTTTTGGAATTCCATATCCTCTAATAATTTCTTAACAATATTTAACGTAGCTTTATTTTTTAAAATGAAAGGGTCAATCTTGAATGGGAAATTCACATTGAAAGACTTCTTTAAAGCACCAAAACGTTCTTCTTCTAAACACAAGCTTTTCCTTATAAATTCTAACGTAAAAATTCTATGAGTCAGAAAGGTAGGTAATCTGTAAGGTGGTCTTGTGTAACCATAAACATGAATAACAATTAATTCCTTATATAAAAACCAGTATGCTGTACAAATTTCTGTCCGGGGCTGCAAAGTACTTTTCTTTCATCTAACACTTTGGTCAACTTTTCATCAAAAAGTATTTTGTATACTTTCGCCATGATTTTATTCACAAACTCAAACATATTTATCTGCCCAGAGAGCCCAGGAGAAGAAATTGTATTGATGAAATGAAACGTAGAGACATTTGAGCATAGGAACATGTTCAATAAGTACAACTGATACCTGAAATGTCTCATCTTGGGAAAATCCGCTAGTTGAAAATGAGTTGTGGTGGCTAAGAATTCATCAACACGAAAACAACAGACTTGGTTTGTCTCTGGTTCTGGTAAATTCATCTTCAAGAGAAAACCAATCATAACTTCAGTCACTGACTTGTCATCATCATATCCTAATATTTGACTCAATATTGAAAACACCAGTTGGACCTCTTCTTGAAAAAGATGAACATCCACGGGAAAGGAAAGACTCTCTACCACATGACCAACTTTTAAAATTTCTAACAAAAAGTAAATTTTAATCTCATACTTACATTCCCTATACATTTGGACCAAGGTTTCTTCACTAAGGGATTCCGTATTTACAGGAAAAATCTTGGGTAGATTCAGAACCTTGCGGATGACTTTTGCATTAACCTGACAAAGAACTGGTAGTGTTTTTGTTCATAATTACTCTCTTAGTGGGAGAATAATTATTCACACACCACTGTACAAATTTTGGGTAATCTAGGGTTTGCTTGACAGAGAAATAATACATAAAAGAATTCCACACATTCAAAACATCTATACCTTCTGATTTAATACTCCATAATTGTTCTTTGGACTGAGAAATGCTGCACATGAAGAGAATTGGGTCGAATACATTTCCTTATCTATCAACTATAACCTCCTCTTTGTTATCAAGGAACTTGCAAAGGGACATTGAACTTGAAGCTTCTTCCATAACACAAATTCAGTAAGAAATAACGTGTTAGAACTACCTGGGAGGTGGTGAAAACCATGTGGTTGAGATTTAGACAACAACACGAACCGCAGACCCTTACGTTGTCAATGTGTTCACTTTTTCCTCAATGTTGTGACAAAATAAACCTTTTCACAATGACCAATGATATTTATATTATGTAATGGGACCAGTTTCGAAAGCTGTGAAAGGTGGTTTTCCCTTCACCATTTTTCCTGGTGGATCTCACCACATCATGCCACGTGGCAGGCAGTTTATAATCCACTACCGCTTATTTCCTTTATCGCCATGTTACTCTGTGCTCCAGATCAGTTGCCAACTATTTATCTTATCTCGACCACATATTTTCCGTCATATCATATCGTCCCGATCCTCGACATCATATCTAGGTCCCATGAACACGTGCATACACCACATGTCTTATCCACTAGCGCTTTTTGTTCCTACCTTTAGTATTATCACATAATTGGGTTAGCTTGAATGGGGCCAACTTCATGCGCTAAGAGAAATCTCCTTTAACCTTAATCACATACACCTCAATATTTTTGACCTTTAAGAAACCTCCTTCCTTTTTAATTTGTTTTTGACACCTTTTTCATATACACAGTGTAATGTTGAGAAATAGTGTTAACAAGCACCTTGTCAAATCCCAAATACAAGTAGTAGATGATATTGAAAGCATAATGGAATCACAACCTCTGTAATGTAATAATAATTATTCAAACAGATTGCAATGCCAAGTTATGTAACTGATATAATAAATCCAACAGGGAAAACAATAATAATATAGTAACAATTGCAATTTCAAAATGACAGGTATGTATTTTCATCACTTGATTTTAATTTGTGCAAATTTGGATGGTTTGATGATGATAACATGATTTCGCACAATTTGATGTATCATTTAGTCAATATTGAAGAAAAATTGTATTTACCAATGAACTTGAGTGAGTGGGGAAGCTTATAGTTGAACTTTGGACCGCAACCTAGAGCGCAAATTCACGTGATGTCCTTATATCCACCTTTACACTTGCACCATGACAAAATAACCCTTTTAACTTAGACAATGACCTTTTATATTAAGTTTCAAATGACTGGTTTCAAAGGCTTCAGACAATGTTTTTTCGCTTACCACTTTTCCTAGCGGATTTCATCACATTGCGCCATGTGGAGAGTGGTTTATTATCCGCTACCGCTTCATCCTTTTATTTCCTGTGCTACTTCATGCTCTAGATCACCTGTCCACTGTCGATCCAATCCCGATCAGATATCCACTGTTGTCTTCATTAGCCCGCTCCTTGACATCACATCTGGGTCCCACAATCACGTGCATATCCCGCATGTACTATATGCTTGCACTTTTTGTTGCTACCCTTGGTCACATTACAATCTTTTAGGCCTGCTCCTCACGCTAAGAGAAATTTTTTCAATGCCTTTAAAATGTGTCCAACTTATCCTTTAACTTAACATTTATACAAAATGAAAAATATGGTGTAACAATAATGATAGAGTAGCAATCACAATTTCAAAATGACAGGTATAAATTTTCATCACTTGATTTTAATTTATGAAAATTTGGATGGTTTGATGATGATAATGTGATTTTTCTCAATTTAATGCATCACTTAGTCAATATTGAATAAAATTTGTATTTACCAATGCACTTGACAAAAATCCTTAAATACAATTTTCAAAATTTCGAGTCATGTGATTGTAATGTTACTTAGCCAATAGCAATTGTTTCAAGTGCAAGTTCGCTTTAGAAATCTCAACAACAACAAATGATCACCAAATGTATTTAAGATTTGGAAATGGTGTGCCTTACCTCAAGCCTGCAAATTCAAGCAATAACCTACATACGAGACACTTGATGCAATAATCAATTTCTATATGATGATCAAATAGTATACTCAAGCTCCAAAATCAATTATTTCAAAGGATGTTGTTTGACATGTATACCAATTTGTAACGTTGATGAAATGGTGATCGAATAAATAACGAGTTAGAATCAGTCTTTGACTTCAACGATATGATTGTATAGCTTGTGTTGTAGCTTGAAACAGAGGAAAAATGAATGAGATGGAGTCCAAAGCATGTGCAGCTTTTAGATATGAAATTTAGGTGAAAACATCATCATGTTCAATTAGTCTCTTTAGTCACACCTGTCACCCTAAGTAGCCAGAGTTAACATTTAAATGTTTTGAACTCAGGAATCACAACACTTACTCTACTATGTTGCATTTTCAAGAATAACTCGATTATAAATATAATGAATATACTTGTTAGGGTCTATAGCCTTTGGTCCTTTATTACCAAGAAAATGAAGAATCTGCAAAAAAAATGCCTTATGAATAATATACACACAATTATCTAATACAATAAGTCAAGCGGGTCCATAAATAGAAATATTTGATGCTTTATAGACTACATTATAATTGACATGTACAAAATGTAATCATAAATGGACTGCAATTTCAATATTTCTCTCCATGATATTTCTCGAAATCCATTTCCATCTCTGAAGGTCAAAATTTTCACACTTCTTACTAGTTCAACATATTTAGTTTTCATGCCAATATGGTCTAATGACATGCTGAGATTAGGGACTAGAAAAGAACACTAACTATGTTATCAGTTGGAGGAATATAATGATACAATATAAACAATGAAAATGAATGAATAAAATCGAAGACACAATGTTAATATTTTATGCAGTAAATAGAGCTTACTTGTGTAGAAAGATAAGTAAATTCACAATATTCAATGAATGCACAAAGATGAGACAAGCCACTTTCTTTTGCCTCTAAGATATCTCGTATGAGAATAAGAATATAGTCCACAATAGCTTTCTTATATCCAAATCCCCCTTCTTCTCTAAGTATATTACTTATAAAGTTCATTCTGGAAAATCATTAGACAAACAACATAGTTATCAACTCTCCTCCAAAGGAAAGAGAGCAAAGATGACACATTTGAATATAATAACAAAAATACTGCCAATTACTCACAGTGTTCAATAATTTTGTGGGAACTTTAAACACAGAGATTGAATCGCTTCCACAACAACAATCTTGAACTCATGTATTATATCTGACATAAAAATTGTTATTTGCTTCATCAAAGGATCCACACTTGACTTATTCGTTGTTTTCAATAATTAGAGGAAATTTGAGGTCTAAAATGGGCTTCCTGAGGAAAATAATAAAATAATAGTCAAAATAATAAAATAATATTCATTAATTTGGGAGGAAGAAATAACGAAACTACTTTTTTGTTCATATTTTTCGACATATCGCCCTGTGTTTTTACTCAAATTTCGATCAAGAGAGCTCGTTGGATGTGGAATCAAATTCCGCATTCAATGAGTACCCAGACAGTATACTTTTGGAGGACCCCGCTACCCCGAAAACAAGAAATACCTGAAAAACATGATGATGATGTACAAGAAATACTGCATCCAATGAGTACCCACACGACATACTTTTGATGGACCCCGCTACCCCAAAAACCATTAATACCTGGAAAAAACATGATGATGACATACATCATCATACATACCTACAATAAATACATCACCATCTTGAAAATACCTACAAGAAATACATCATCATCACGTTTTTCTAGGTATTTCTTGTTTTTGGGGTAGCAGGGTTTGTCAAAAGTATGTTGTGTGGGTACTCGTTGGATGCGGAATTTGATTAACGAGCTCTCCCGATCAAAATTTGAGTAAAAAAATAGGGAGATATGTCAAAAATACGAACAAAAAAATAGTTTTTATTATGACAAATATGTCAATTCAACCATTATGGTTGGCTTATTTCATTGAAATTCTATTGGTTCTTGAATTCCAACTCACAAGAATTTATTGTTGGCACGTTTTCTTATAAGGCCCATTTTAGACCCCAAATTTCCTCTAATGAGTGTAGTAATAGCCAAAGTAGTTATGCTTTGGTTTTGATATGAAATCAAACTCTCCTTATCTATGTTGCAGTTTATAAATTCCATTGTGTGTGTCATTGCTAACCGCATTTATCAATATTAGTTCTGGTATTTCTTGACTTTGTACAGTGTACAACCCTAGACAAAAATCCTTCATTCTCAAAAATTCAAAATTAGAAAATAAGCAGGAAAAATTTCAGCATTGTGTTTGATAGTATTTCATATTTCTTGGCAAATGATAAATCTATGATTAGCCATATCCTTTCCTGGGGAAACATTTTGCATGGATGATTTTTTTATTAATATGTAAACTGCACAGTATATTTGATAAACTGTATACCAACAAAAGTTATATGAAATAAGACTCTAGAGGAAGCTTGGAAGAGGTGCAAGCCCACCATCAAGAATTTGCAAATTTTTGGGAGCACAACTTATACACATGTTGCTAAAGATGAGAGAAACCTAAGTTGGAAGATAGTGGGTGCAAATGTATCCTTTGCAGTTATGATCAATCAAAATCCTATCAATTGTGGGATCTTGATGAGCAGACTCTGACCATCAAGGGAGATGTGCTATTTAATAATTGAAGTGCAACTACAGTAGAAACTACGCATACTAGTGGAAAAAAGCAGATTTACAAGCACCTGAAGAACCTAGCAAATATGAACCTACTAAAGAAGTTTAACCAAAAGAAGAAAGAGTGTAGTAAAGCAACACAAAAGAAAACAAAATGGTACCATAAAATAGTTGAATAATATAGCAACAAAACCAGAGAATATTGAAGCTATAAAAAAATGTTGAATATTTCTTAAGTCATAGTTGCTTAGTGCTAAAACATTAGTGTTAAAATGGGTTTATAGTTTCCACTGCGAGAATAGTGCAGATGCAGAATACTTAGCAAAACAATATATTATTTACACCTATGGTAAGAAGATATCTGTGCAAGCTACAACATAAGATATTATGGAACTCTAGGTCCAAGTATGGGAATGCAACATGAAACCTCAAATGTAATATCCATGTCATAATTCCATTAGCGAAATTGCTTTCATGGAAAGGGAAGACTTCATGTAGCATGCCCAAAACACATGAACTAAACCTTTATTATCCATTATGGATTCAAGGCGAAAAGACATTAAGAAGTAATAAACAAATAAAAAAGAAATATGACCAAGCTACATATTCTGGTAAAATAAATCCTAAATTAAAATAAGTGAACTATACTTTGTAATCTCAATGTAGAGAATTACGAACCCTCAAAATGTATTCATATTGAATAGTTTTTGAATAATAAACCCCTACCTTGTTTAGTGTACGAACAACTACAAACCAAAGAAATGGCTTTGATGAGCTTAAAAATAGTTGCAAGACAGTAATAGTTGTAGTCAACTCTCGACTGGTCAATCCACTCAAATCTGTTATATCTCTTGAAGCTTCAAGTATAACCATTTTTGATCTATGCCACAAACAACCCTCCAGGTAGTCATTCAAATGGCGATCAACTACTTGTGCATTTAAGCCTGATTCTCGTATAACTTGATTACAAAGTAAATGACTATTAGAAATATTATAGCACATACATTAGATTACTATCGTTTACCTACTATTCAAACTTAGGTGCATTGAAAAGGAGATACATCCAACCTCACTTGTGTAATGGATCAAAAAGCATTGAGGTAAAGGTGAACGAATTGATCCTCTGGTTAAATTGGTCACAAGTTTTCTCATTGCTAGCATTATTCAAAAAACACTTGCTTCAACAGTTCTACCACTAGAATAACATATATTGGGTAGCAAAACAATTTAAACATTTACAAAACATATATTGGGTAGCAAAACAACTCTTAATTCTCATAAATTGAATAAGATGTACATAAATAACATGAACAACATGAAGCAAGAAGTATCATGTACAGTCAAGAAGGTGCACTCAAGTACTCTTTACAGTTTGAAGTGGCATGCAAACCATTTAGCATAGTAGGAAGTGACATTTTTTGCACAAAGTTCTGCAAGCTACAACAACAAAATCCTTCTACAATTTTCACATAAAGATTGACATAGTTGTTACCAATTTATAGGCACAAAACTTAGTATTACTAAGAAGCCTCAACTTGGCAGCAAAAACAAGTGTTCCATAAACAATTAACTTATCATAAAGTATGTCCTCTTGTGTTACAAATCCTATCCTGCAAATCACAACTTTTTTATTAGATTAATCTTGTAGATGGTTGTAAATATTCCATGGCCTACTGATTAGCAGATTGTATTAGAGGTATGGTGATAAAGACAAAACACAATAAATTTATGTTCTTACTTGATTATGACAGACCTTTGACTACTCTAGTATATGGATTTACAAATTTATGTCATTTTAAATAATCTTACAAGGACAATGATTTTAATTCTCACTTTGTATTGACAACACTCTTGAATATATATATATGACCACTAAAATAGGTCAATGGAACTAAAATAAAGATACACCCAATGTAGATACATCAATTTTCAACATCATGCCTCAACGAAAGCACTGACAAATTATTTAAAAAATCCTCAACTTTCCATTCTATATTTAAATGATATTATATGTAGAGTAAGATAGATATATTTTATTAAGTGTCCGCAAGGCCAATCAATGTATGAGACAAAATTGTTACATATTTCCCATGTAATCATTCGACTCTTATGGAGTAAAATAAGGAAACACTAATAATCTAAACTAAAGAAAATAAAAGAATTATTCACACCAATCAATCACAATTGGTGGGTAGAAAGATTCAAGTGCCTCTCATATGAAGCCAAGTATATTTGAAGAAGGCATTCAACAAGCAGAAACATATTGAAAAGAGGTAATAGGTAAACAAAAGCTTCAACTTCAAGGCTTCTTTCACTAGCCAAGAATGATTTACTATCCAATACAATTCAAGAGGTATGGATAAACTAAAATTTATTTGTACTACTTAACCTTTACTTAGAGTAATGGATTTGATAGTTCTTGTTGAGTTAAGAAAAATACATAGAAAACATATGTTGTTTCAAATGGGTCCAAATGTCAAATCAAATATGTTGTTTCATGAAGAAAAATACATACAAAACATTTAGAAAACACATTTCAAGAAACACACATTAAGTAATATTCAATTTAAGTATTGAACTAGCAAAATAAAGTATATGAAAACTCTAACATGGGCATGGGAACCAAAATTCGACATACAAAAACTTGTTTCATCCTTTTAAAAGTAATATTAAATATAATTGTTGAACTAGCCAATGCTAAAAACTCTAATATGAGCATGGCCACAAAAATTTGAACAAATAAAA
The DNA here is from genome assembly GCA_001517045.1 of Pseudotsuga menziesii. Taxonomy (NCBI): domain Eukaryota; kingdom Viridiplantae; phylum Streptophyta; class Pinopsida; order Pinales; family Pinaceae; genus Pseudotsuga; species Pseudotsuga menziesii. The sequence continues at coordinate 134,634 of LPNX010386994.1, forward strand.
CTAAGGAAGATCCATCTAGTTTACGATCCAATCGTAGAAGTCCCCATTTTTAAGTTATTGTACAAAATTTCAAGAACCCTCAAGAACTATGCTTCAAGAAATCATAAAGAAATACTCGATTATTAATAACTTCACATTGAGTTATCCCAACCATTCGCCATCTGAACCATTCACCGCACCTGAATCCAACGAGTGTAAAATGAGTATGAAATTGATACAAACAAATCAACGATAATACAAAAAATAATACTTTTTAAATAAGCTATAATATAGTAGTAGAAAAGATAAGAGAAATTAGAATGTTTTGAAAACTTCACCCTATTTAAAGTTTTAATGAAATCCTCATAAATTTTGTGGTCTCTTTATTCTAACTTATATGTGTCATTCCTGATATTGTATGATAGATTTGTTGTTGCTATAACAGATTTAAGTTGTATGAATAGATGATATGTCAAATCATACTTGTACATGCGTCACCCCTTTATTAGATTGCACCAACGACATTGAATCTCAACACCTTCAGACCTATCCAAAAGATCAATGTCATTATGGTAATCAAACACCCTATTACCATCCTTCTTTCTTATTCTTTGAACTCTTCCAATGTACCAAGTCCCACAAGAAACGTCATGCTTTTTACTGTGAGATACACATTTTCTTGTAGTGTGTTCAGCTACAAATATAGACTCGCTCTCAAACAACATGACACAGTCTAATCCAATTCAAAAACCAATTGCTACACCCTTTATGCGGGCCCTCTCATCTCGCACGAAGTATGCTCCATTTCTCACGTTAGTCAATCTATCTTTCGATAATGTCAGATTTCCATTCAATTGAATAACCAAACAAGATTTGTACATGTCCTTACCATCGTGCTTCGCCACTGGTTTGGTAGTTATGTTTACATTTTCATCAACGAAATCTAAAATTCCATCCAACTCGTGCTTCCAGTCACTTTCCATCGTTTTCAATTCATTATCATTGAGTACCACAAAATACGAAGATTGGAATATGGATGTGGAATGAACCGGTGGATATTTATCAACTACTTCATCCACAGGTTCGAATGTTGGATAATTGTGATCCTCTATCCATGGTTTAAACCACCATGATTATTTTGTGTCTTTCTGGTTGCATGCCAAGACTTAGCAAAATTCCCTGTGAATCCTCCAATCCTATCTTGAGATCTTCTATAATTTTATTATCTATGGATATTGAATCATATTATGACAATACATCACCTTCATCTACTGTTTATTGATGCAATTTATTCCAGTTACTCATTTGTTTCTTATGGTATTTATTGAAACGAAGCCCTTGGGGATTCAATTCTTCTTCAACAAATCTATTAAGGGTTCCAATAGCATGAAGTAAGTCAGTGAAATCATATGCCCTCTATACTCTGGCCATGCCACCAACTTTCTTTAAGAATTTCTCATATACATTTGACCTAGTCAGGTGCAATGCACATGGCAAATTAGAGTATTGATCACGAAATAATCTCATCAACAAAAATGCAAAATGGCAAGATAAATTAACATTTTTATATGCCTCTCTACTAATGAAATTAATTTTGAAAATATTATTTTCTTGTTCTTTGACCCAACATAGCCATAACATTAAGAAATGATGGAATCTTGAATAATTTCACACTCTTTCCCAAAGAGTCAAATTAGGAGACAAAAAAATATCAATATAGTCAGCAACGATTGCTAGATAGGTCTCTGTACCCGATGTCCTCTCTATCTTGCCACTTGTACTTCTCATTTCCTTCAAGCACCTCTAGACATTCCTTGAAGCAATGCATTGTGTTGAACCTCAATTTTGGTGATCAATCCTCTCTATATCCTCAATTTTAAGCTTGTCATCATCCACTTTAAAAGTGTTATAAACCATTCTTACATGGTTAAAACTAATCAGCTCTTCTCCAACAATCAAATCTCATCAACCAATAAACAAATGATTCACTATATTTTTTCCATTATGGATGTAATCCTGGTCATGAAGTCTTGTTACTTTAAATCCATCATACAACCCAGTTATCCTCCACCCTTCCCAGAGAATTTGATATCTCATACTTATCGTTGAGTAATAATCCTTCAGCATAAGCATTCTTCTCCTACTATCCCCATCTGAGGAATGACCAATAATAGGTCCTAAAAAATGTTCCACATGTTTCTTCCATAGGTCTTCTATTTTTTCCCATTGTCGATGGACAAAATTTGCATCAAACATGTTGCATGTTGGATGAACAACCACAACAAAATGAGGAATATTCAGATGTAAAGGGTTTGCAATAATAACACATGCATAATGGCCAATCACACAATTCTTGAAGGAATTTGTAATAATCTCATAGTCTATAGCACCCTCACCAACCATCACCAAGAAATGTGATCGACACTTATGTTCTTCTTTCTTACCATAAAAACCCACCAATGGATCACTTTTTTCTACCCACCTGACATATTTTTTCACAACAGTTTCATCTTTAGCAAGGCATATGGGAATTGGGCCCTCTATACCATGTTTGGATTTATAGGAAGCATAAAATTTTTCGATTGCCTAAAAAATGTCCTCCTGCTCCCTGGGATATATGTCAATGATTTTATAACTTGCCTTAAAGTTGTAGATATCGAAGGGCCATCCAGATTCAAGCTAATAAATCTATGTAATCTAAGACCTCCCCATAACTTAATCATCTAATAAATGGATTTAGTGGATGCACTATACCTTCTCCCCGAGTTTGAACGAACTAGGTTGTGAAATATATCTTGAACAAATACCCAAATTGCATCTTTACTTTGTAATTTTCCTTGCTTATGAGCCTCACACACATCCTTGCAAAACCTGAACACATACTTCCTTCCTATAGATTCGAACAACTTTTCCCTTAGAGATCTCATTCTAATAGACAGTGTAGCAACCTTTGTCCTCTCCCACCAAAGAGATCGCATTGTTAATCTATGTGTAGCATTTGCATCTCTTGCAACAGTTTTGAGTTCAATTTGAGTCAAATGGTCCAATCTTCTCCCTTTCCTTGTATCTCTCCCATGTATTTTGATGTTGCTCCTTGATTCACGATATAAATGCATATGAAAGTCATCACAATTAGTTATCAAATTACAAAAAATGCATGTCAATGAATCAAAAGGGATTCCTATTTCAGAAACCCTCTTGCAATGAAAATGTGTGTATGTATCATTAATACGACATTCAATACCATAATAACATAGCGTTGTCCTGGTTTGTTTCTCTGTGGCCCACAATTTTCCACCATGTTGGTCATCCATTAGAACCTTTGTGTTCAATCTCACCCCTCTTCTATCAATATAAGGATCCCAATACCCCCAACATAGTAATATCAGGGGAGGAAATTGTACTAGAATAAGATGAAAAAATACATTGGTAAATGATCTACTAACTGCTACTAACAAGTAAAATTAAATTCAAACTTGGGTAATTAACACACCTGAAGTAGAAGCCCGTGAACTTGTAGAAAACCCATGTGGTGATGCTAGTGATGGAATCAAGAACTTAGTCAATCTTTATTGGGGATTATCATTGGTAGGCTTCTTCAATCTCCCAACTGTTCCACTCCTTGGCACAACTGTATCATGTGAAGCCTCATCTGTAGTAGTAGTGTGCTTCTTTGATTTCATGTGTTCATTTAGAGAACTAACAATATTACCACTCGTCGGCACCAAAGAGAACCATCTATGCATCGTGTACATTCTACTCTTATTTTTTTCTTGTCCTCATAGTTTGCAAGTGCTTCCACCACCTTGAACAAATTAGGCTCTTGTGTTTGGTTGAAATCATGTAGGAGGTTGATTGATTGATCAATCTCAAGTTGATATCTAGCCATTGTTGTCTACTTTTTTTTGTTACATGAAGGAATTTCATTAATTCCCAACATTGAAATGTGATGTTGATGGGACCATGTTTACATATGATTGTTTTTGAAGTTACGAACTATTCGCACTACCAAGGATACTTCCCTCGTTTCATAATTAATGCCACAAATTTCAGAATGGATATTTATATTAGGTTTTCCATTTTCTGAATATACCTTGAGTGTTAGCTTCTCCTTGACAAACTCTTCCATTAAATATTCACTTTTTGTTTCCAAAATGCCAATACTTTAGGATCAACTAGTACAACTTGTTCCACTTACTTGGAAACGTGATCAAATCTTGGTTGTTTATGCATAGGTTCCTCCACATTCCCTTGAATTTTTTCAGAGATTGGCATTCCTTCCATTACATGTGATTGCAATGTTTCAACAACCCTCATGCCTACTTTCCTCTTAATGCCTACATTTGTTGTTGTAGGTTTCCTTGTTTCTCTTACTTTGTATTTAAAGGAATTCCAATTGTGCCAATAAAATCAGAAGGATATTCAATGATTTCATTATCCACTATTTCACAACGGATATCAACATATGTACAACCTTTTCGACGCTGGACTATGCCAAGGGTACAATTCTCTTCACCAATAAAAATTGTGAAGTCCACAACATCACTTGGATCCATTTGCATTTCCATCCATGTGTACCTTTTAGTTGGTTAAGAAATGAATAAAATTAGAAATTTTCTTTTACAAGTTTGGATATAATATGGCTACAAAATGAAGTGAGTGAGTGCATCCATAAATAAATGAAAAAAAAGATTCAAATTTACACATGCATATTAGTTCATTAATAAAACAAAGAGCTAGGAAGCAAGGTATGCACTTTCAATTCAAATATCTAAGAAGGATGAATAACTCTTACTACCGGGATGAAACACCTTGAAACAAAATGTATTATCAGTGGCTTCTTCAAATAACCCTCCCCAGACTGAAGAGTCGGCTTCAACGTCTCAAAACATATGTGAATTGCTTTTAATTAAGATGGAAGAAAGGATGCAATATATATGCAACCTCTTAATGGCGTTCTTAATTCAACATAGTCCAAGGAAGCAATAAAACCCACAGCTATTGCAGATTTTAAATAATAGAATTGTCAAAAAATCTAGAAAATGTGTGTAGTTGAAGCAAAGGATGAACTGGTTTATTGGCCACTTTTAGTGATAATGCAGAGTGTTGAAATTTAAGGTTAGGTTCAGATTTGACATAGATAAATAAAATTCAACGCATAAACATAACAAAGTTAGATTCAAAATATTACTTGTTTCAATAAACTTGATCTGCAATAAAATTAACCATAATTTTCATCTCTTTCAACTTTAACACTCTGTTGGTAACTGCGTTAAAGTTAGTTCAACTTTAAAACTCTGTTGGTCACTGCATTAAAGTTGGTCATTGAGATGATTCACCAAATGCCATGTACAATAATAATAATAATAATAATGTATAGGAGATAACAATACTAAAGAATCCTAACCATTATTTGAATTAGCCTTATACTCAGATACTTTTAAGTTTGATCTTGTCACCGAAGGGACAAGTCAATCTAGGTAAACAAATTATGTACATTTTGAGAGAGAGAGAGTTAAATAAGAAGTAAACAGACCTCAGATTCTTCAATCAAATTAGCAGCACAGTCATACATCTTCGGGTTCACAGGGTACTCCCAAAATACCGAACACCTAGACCAACCACTTCACACAAATAGATCACAAATCAATACATCGATGTTTGTCACGTGTTTAAAATCCTCGAGAGGGAAACAGTCCACGACCCCATCCAAATAGCTACTTGGAGAAATTTATTATGCAAAAAAAGAAAGTTACAAATGAGCTTCTCATAATCGATCAACTAGGCAAAGACCCTCCATGCTCTTTAAATAGAGATCATGGACCAATCGAGTGCTAAGCCATGGATCAATGGTAGGTATGATCTAAAAGAAGTTGAACCTTCAGATCACTCTATGTCTAGAACATATCGTGACCGTCAGATTAGAATATTTACAAATGCATACTAATGCATACTAAAAAAACACTTTACCTAGCAGATATATTACACAAGTTGATCTTAACTAACTCCTAAGTGTCTAAATATCATAACATTCCCCCTTAAGAACAACTTGGGATAGGATTGAAGGATTTACAAAAGTGACACTATTAGGAGAAGGAAGGATGCATTAGAACCTATCCCCCCTTAAGGACACATTCCTGAACTCCTAACATAGATCGAAGTTTAGAAACTTTGCTTCTGTAAGAGACTTGGTGAAGATGTCTGCAAATTGATCATCTGTAGGGCAGTAGAGCATTTCAAGAACACGATCATGAACAAGATTTTTGATGAAGTGCATGTGTAGTTCAATGTGTTTGCTATGTTGATGTAGAATTGGATCTTTGGCAAGCTTGATGGCACTTTGATTGTCACACCAAAGTGGAGTAGGTTGTTGTTGCTCAAATCCAAACTCTGAAAGGATCTATCGAAGCCATAAAGCTTCCTGATGGCATTAACTGTGGCTCGATATTCTGCTTCTGTTGAAGAAAGAGCAAGAACTTATTGTTTCTTACAAACCCAAGTGATAGGTCCAAATCCCAGACTGAAAACATAACCTGTTGTAGACTTTTGATCATCAGGATCGTCGGCCCAATCTGAAGCAGTGAAACCAACTAACAAAGGTATTCCCCTTGTACTGTAATGAATCCCAAACTGAATTGTACCTCAAATATATCGAATTATTCCTTTTGCTGCTTTCCAGTGACTTTCATTAGGTGTTTGCATATAACGGGCAACATGACCAACGACAAAGGAAAGGTTAGGACGGGAATGAGTCAAGTATAAGAGACTACCAACAAGTTGATGATACAAGGTGGCATCTACTTCAGGTGAAGTACAAGTGGCAGAAAGTTTGAATTCATACTAGAAGGGAGAAGGGGCTGGTTTACAATATTCCATGTGAAAGCGATGAAGAAGGTCGCAAGCATACTTAGACTGGGAAAGAAAGATGCCTTCTTTGGTTTGCAAGACTTGGAGACCAAGAAAATAATGCAAATGTCCTAAGTCTGACATTTTAAAATTTTGCTTAAGACTAGATTTCACATGGGTTAAAAGTTTAGGGTCACTACCAGTAAGAATAAGATCATCAACATAAAGAACAAGTATGATGAGATGGTTTCCTACTTTCTTGGTATAGAAATTGGGGTCAGAATGGCATCTAGAAAAACCAATGTCAAGGAGAAAGTTATCCATTTTGGCATACCAAGCTCTAGGAGCTTGCTTAAGGCCATATAAGTATTTCTTAAGGCGACAGACAAGGCTAGAGTTATTCTAAACATATCCAAGAGGTTGTTCCATGTAAATTTCCTCCTGTAAATCACCATGTAAGAAGGCATACTTGACATCCATTTGATGGAATTCACTGTTATGTAAGGCTATAAGGGAAAGAACAAGGTGGATGGAGTTCATTTTTGCAACAGGAGAAAATGTTTCATTGTAGTCAATCCCTTCAACTTGGGAAAAACCTTTGGAAACTAACCTTTCCTTAAGCCTTTCAACAATTCCATCTTATGCATACTTAGTTCTGTAGATCCATTTACATCTGACAAGTTTTCTTCCTTTTGGAAGAGGAACAAGATCCCAAGTATTGTTCGCCATTAAGGAACGATATTCTTCATCCATAGCTGCATCCCAATATGGATTTCTTGAAGCTTCTGCAAAAGTTTCTAGATCATGATTCTTAGAAACTTGAGCCAAAAGAGAAGAGGCTTGCTGAAACTGAGAACGTGTTCGACGTTGATCTCTAGGATCACTGGCGTGATCACTAGCTGCTTCACATGTTGAACATACCCATTGAGGAACCATTGGTGTTGGTGCAACTGGAGGAACGTGAGCAGGCGGAGGTGGATTTTCATCCTCACTGTCATCATTAGAAATTGGAGTTGGAAACCTATCAAGGAAGTTGGAAGAAGAAGAATGCACAATCGCTGAATTAGGCTCGCAGGCTAGAGATGGCACACCCGCCAAGTTAGGCTCACAGGCCAAGAGATTTTCATCAAATTTAACATCTCTTCTAATGATTATATCATGAGAATGTGACTGAATAAGTATATAACCTTTTACATCTTCTGAATATCCAACAAATATGCACTTTTCACTTTTAGGCTGCACTGCTTTCCGTTTTTCATCCGGAATGTGAGCCCATGCTTCACAACCAAACACACGGAAGTGACTTACATCTGGTTTAATTTTACTCCATGCTTCTTCCGGTGTTATACCTTGTAAAAATTTAGTGGGTGTGTGATTAACTATGTAATTTGCACAATTTATGGCCTCAGCCCAATATTGAAGACTTAGTCCCTTAGATTGGATCATACAATTTGCCATTTCTTTTAAAGTGCGGTTCTTCTGTTTAGCTACACCATTTTGTTGTGGTGTATATGGAACAATGTGTTGTTGTTGGGTTCCTTGTTCAGTGCAGAAAGTAGTGAACTTTTTGTTAACATATTCTCCTCCATTGCCAGATCTTAACTTAATAATTTGATGACCAGATTGTTTTTCAACAAGGGCCTTGTAGGCCAAGAACATGTTAAATACTTCGCTCTTAAGTTTTAGGAAGTAAACCCAAGTGCGTCTGGATTAGTCATCAATGAAAGTTAAGAAATATTTGAAACCAAAAAAGGAAGTAGATGGAAGAGAACCACACAAGTCACTATGCACAAGCTCCAAGGGAACCGAGGCGTGCCAAGAGGCATGTTTGTCAAAACTGTCCCAATGATACTTTTCGAGTACACAACTGGAACAAACACCATCCTTGTAAGATACCATCGGAAGACCAGTCACCATATTGTCTTTACATAGTTGTTCAATGAGCGATAATTTAAGTGACCAAATCACTCATGCCAAAGTTTGCGTAAGTTATCACTATGAGCAACAAAAACTAAAGGAAAAAGTGATGACCCAAAGTTGTTAAATTTGTACAACTTGGTAATACCATCAATAGTTTCAGTAGCAAGGACATTTTGAGGATTTTTAAAATCCTTGATTACAACTTGGTGAGGTGTAAACGTCACAGTTTTACCTTCACCCGAATGAGTAATTTGATAGAGTGATAACAAATTTTAGGAAATTCATGGAACACATAGTACATCATTAAAATGACCATTTTCTACTGGAACTGTGCTAGATCCTACAACACTTAGAGATCTGTCATCACCAACAAATATTTGTTTGGTGTTACATTCATGCATAGTAGAAAAGATGGCTTGATCCTTATCCATATGATAAGATGCTCCAGAATCAATGAGCCATTCATTTGAAATAGAAGAAGAAGATGCAGTATAAGAGTAACTAGAAACACAAAGTGCATGTCCATGAGAGATAGATACTGAAGACGAATCTAGGATGATGTGGTGCTTCTTCATTGTTTCTTCCAAGGCTACCATCTTCTTGAAACACTTAGATTCATCATGATTATCTTTCCCACAAAACTTGCAATGATGCTCAGTCTTCTTTCCTTTTGGGTTGGACCCTTTGTCATTTTTTATAGAAGGAGCTGACTGAGAGGGTTTGGGACCCTTGTTTGGCTTATTATTGTGAAAATTCTGTTTCTTGGGAGGCTTGGACTTTTCTTTCTATTGGGACGATAAGGCTTTCCCAGATGTGTCTGCGTTGTTAATTATTCAAAGATGAATGAGCTTATCTTGCTCTCTAATTAAGGAATCACAAAATGATTTAAGAGCAGGCTCTTGATAGCTAGCTGCATTCAAGGATTCTATCATGGAGTAAAATGTAGATACAAAAACAGAATATGCAGGTCTAAGTTTGGAAATAATATGATAAATACATTGTTTGTATTCTTTCTTAATCTTGCATTCTTGACATAGGAGTCTAAAGGTTTTATACTTAGATAAATAATCTTGAATGCATGAAAAATCACTTGGATTCAAAGAAATCAACTCATTCTCAAGTTGATGACCTTGAATTTCATTGTGTTTACCAAACACAGATTCCAACTTTTCCCAATCTTTATCAGGTTCATCAATTCCAGATATGTGGAATCGCAAATCAGTAGAGATTGACATCCCAATCAATCCACGAGCTTTATCACATCTATTTTCCCATTTTATTTTCTTATTATCATCAGTGTGGTCTATTTATTTTCTCGAGGTAATTTTGAAAAGTCCCCTACTTCATAGAACATCTTCCATACGATATTTCCATGAAAAATAGTTAGAACCAGTAAGTAGAATATCACAAGGGGCGGCCACACTATAAAATAATGGCTGAAAGAATAGAAACTAACTGTCTGGATGCAAAGAGCTCGAAAAATTAGGCTATTTAAAAAAAAACGACACTGAAAACTGATTCTGGATGATGAAGTTATGCTTGATCAAGAACATGTTGAAGATGTCCCCAATAGTGACGTGGTAGATATTAACTTGACAAAAAAAAAGAACCCCCTTCTTCCCAAGATGAACCTTTGACAATCACTTACAAGAAAGTTGCTTTTAAGTGAATCACTTTTGTAAAATAAGTGATGTTCACTTTTACAATAATGTTACTTTAAATAGTGGGGCAATAAATTAAAAGACTTAAGTTACTCACTTTTTATTTTATTTTATTTAAGTGAAATGCACTTTTTACAATAAAGTATCTTGAAAATAGAAATCGCAAGTACTAAAAAGTAACTTAATAATACTTGACCTCAAGACCTATTAAGGAATAAAGCAACTTGAACCAAGTGAGCTAAGTTTAAAATGTATGTAAAAGAATGGAAAGAGGAAGGGTTTTTTTTTTTTTACTCTTCTCTCTCGTTCTCCATGCTTGCTTTTTTTCTGATTCGTCGCGATTGCGCAAGGTGCACGACAAAGAGCATACACAGCCAAGGAAGACAACAATCCGAGACTAAAACAATAAATATCTAATAATAAACTAATAAAATATGAGAGATTTAAAAATAAATAAAACAAATCCGTCATTGTAACTTATGGCTGCTAATGCACCAAAAACTTTTACCAAAAGAGGTACAGAAGGCCCCTCTAGATGTGCCCTTTGTAAAGCAGACTTGGAATCTGCCACACACATTTTTCTCCAATGCAAAGTCACTATACAAATTTGGAGGGCTATCTTGCATAACGTTTGTGCCTTTTTCAAACCTCCAGACTCCCTTGAATAACTTTTATTAGTCTGGAACAGTCTTTTTCCAGGGAATCTAAAAAAAACCCATTCTAAGGCGGTTGTGGAATGTCATTCCTATGAACATATGCGGGCAGATTTGGTTGGCAAGGAATAGATCAATCTTTAAGGGGGAGAAGGTTAATATCAATCGAATAGCAGCAAAGATTATTGGGATGATGGCTGAAAAATTAGCGACTAGAGGAGTGGGATTTCTAGATGTAGAAGATATCCCAGCACAAGTATCCAAGTGGTGCAACATTTTATTCCAGAGGAGCTCCCCTTAGGCCATAAACTACAACAATAGGAAACCATGGGAAATAAGAAAAAACTATGATGATCTCTCTCGATGGATTAAATATCAGAACTCCTACTCTTTATTCTTTGGTGGTGCCTCAAAAGGCAACCCAGGGAAGGTAGGTGCAGGGGGTCTTATTCTGAATCCAAGAGGACAAATAATCAATTATTTTTCCTGGGGACTGGGGAGTAAGACAAATAATGATGCTGAGTGGTTGGCTCTTCTATAAGGGTTGGAGATGATATATGCAAAATCCATCATTAGGCTGATAATCTTGGGGGATTCTCACCAAGTGATCCTCAAAATGAGAACAGGATATCCTACGGGATCCATTAAATGCAAAAGGATGCACAGAAGGATCCAAAAGCTTAGTCTCCCTGAGAGTACAGATTACTACCATATTTTAAGAGAAAACAACTCCAAAGCAGACACAATGGGAAACAAGGGGACCTCTCTCTCACAAGGTTTGATAATTTTAAATGGAGAAGAGACAAGCTACAAACATATCCCCTAAGAATCAAAATTGGTTTCTTGCAGTAAGCCAGGACAGGGCACGGTTTACTCTGCAAAATATAAACATAATGCCTTACACAGTCAGTGATTCCTTGGCAGGTCACGTAGCTTCCTCCCAACACGAATTGGCTTCAACAATTTGTATATTTCTCTGCCATTTATCAGTAGTCCCAATAGTTTTCAGATGAACGTGTGGGATCTTTGCCTCACTCCAATGCTCTTTGCACCCTCTTCAAGTAATCACCATGAATTTAGGAATCACGTATCAGGTTCTTTATCTTCCTGTGTGGTTACTCTGAATTGGAAAAAAATTCTCTGTTGTATTACAACTTTGTCTAAAAATAAATGGGAGAATCATTCCAGAGAGGATAAGAATGTGTAGAACTTAAGTTTGAGTGGAGAGCACGATTGGACTGAGTGGGAAAGGGGCTATCCTGGAAATGTAAGGAATTTCAATAAGCAGCGTGAAAGACAGAAGACAAGCAACTATCTTTATTCAATGGGGACTAGCAATGAGCAAGGCAACTTGATAACGATATGGAGGACTAGCAAAGTAGCACGTGACTGTAGACAACCAGAGGATACAAATTCTTTGCTTTTGGACCAAGGAAACCAGGTTCAGGATAAACCGGCACAAGCCGTTTGGAGGATTAAAAAAGACACTTTCACCCAGTTGATCTGTTCAGAGACTAAATTAAATTGGTTTGATCATGTTTTTCTGCAAAATCTTGAATAAGCAGTTCAATAGAGTATACTTCACTACTGTTAATTTAAAGAATAGTAACAACTCCAGCTGCCCTAGATGGCCTTAATTTTGGCTCTGTTTTGTTTTGGTTCTTCTGATTGAAATTTATCTCAAGCAATATTTGTTCTGAATGGTTGTGCACATCCCATTTAATACATCTTTTCTTAGTTTCTGTTAAAAACAAACATTATACATTCAAATTTGCCGAAATGGGTGTTTTTGGAACAAACGAAATAGTTTTCGATAAAAAGAAAACTATTTCCCAATGGAAACAACGCTCCGAACGAAATGGAACAGCTCCCATAGGCCACAAATTCACAGAAAATCTAGAACCAGGAACCCTTTCAAAGTTTCGACAACACCGGTTCCAAATCTTGATCAAAACCAAAAGCGGCTCTTCATAAACGGTCTGATACCATGTTTGGGTTCATAGAGTACTCCCAAAAGACTGAACACCTAGAGCAACCACTTCACACAAATAGATCACAGATCAATACACCGATGCTTGTCACGTGGTTAAAACCCTCGAGAGGGAAACAGTCCACGACCCTAGCCAAATAGCTACTTGGAGCAATTTATTATGCAAAAGAAGAAAGTTACAAATTACCTTCTCATAATTGATAAACTAGCAAAGGATCCTCCATGCTATTTTAATAGAGATCATGGACCAATCGAGTGTTAAGCCATGGATCAATGGTAGGTATGATTTAAGAGAATTTGAACCGTTAGATCACTCTATGTCTAGAACATATCATGACCGTCGGATTAGAATATTTACTAATGCATACTAATGCATACTAAAGAAACACACTTTACCTAACAGATATATTACACAAGTTGATCTTAACTAACTCCTAAGTGTCTAAATATCCTAACAATACACAGTACAATCATACAGACAAGAGACATAGAATCACGCTGATGATAGTGACTTACACAGTCAAGTGAAGGTGGATCACGTTGAGCAGGAATGAATTCAAGTTGCAAGGCAGTTATGAAGTCACACTGGTGTATACACGATCTCATGTATACAAGAAGTCACACAGGTGTAAACAAAACCACACTAGGATAGAGACCGCGGGTAAGGAAATCATGCTAGAGAAATCACACTGGTATAATCACGTCGGAGAAAGATATAACAATGTTAGGGTCACGGGTTGAAGAAATTGCGCTGGTGTAAGAGTAAGATAGAAATCACGCCGGGGAAGAGTAAAACCATGCTAGGATAGAGACCACAAGTAAGGAAAACACACTGTAGAAATCACATTGGTGTAATAACCACGTTAGGGCTGTGGGTTGAAGAAATTGCACTGGTGTAAGAGTAAGACATAAATCATGCTGGTAAGAGTACAACTACGCTAGGATAGAGACCACTGATATGAAAGAAATCACGCTAGCGCTGAGGAACATTTATGATGTAGAGTGTGGTCACTCTACGTGAAAGAGAAGATCACGTTGTGGAGGAATCACGGATTCCGCTGGTGCTGAAGGATCAAACACACGGAGGAAGAAGACACGAGATCATGCTAAGTAAGCAGCTATGCGGAGGAACAACTATCTTGAGATGCTAGCGGAGAGAAACCCAGTCATGCTGGACAAAGAAAACAAGATCAGATATATTCTTGGATAAGTTCAAATGCCTTTTTATAATGTTCTAGGCTAAAATATTTACAAAGGTCCAAAAATAATAACAAAAATTCAAAAGGTAAAATAACAAAGGTCTAATGGTTTTATAATAAAACCATAAAGTAAAGGTTTTATTTGTTTTTTTCAAGAAGAAAAAGTGTTTTTCCTTGATATTCATTAGAATCAAAGGTAACAAATAACATAACCATGATACATAGTATCATGCAAGAGAAATATAGAGCTGACTCTTTATCAAATAGAGAAGTAATTACATTAGCCATAACAAAGATAGGTTGCAAAAAATCCCAAGAAGACCAAGAACAAGTAGGAAAAATAAGAAGTTTGGTCCACTCTCAATAAAAAAAACCTATCAGTCCAATCCATGGAGAGCACAAAATAAACACTAAAACCTTATCCAAATAAGCACAAGGGAAGAGGAAATTCCTCAACCTAAGGGGAGTCTAAAAAATCATCTCAACAGTGGTACGAAGAGTACACAGTGGATAAAAAATTCAATACTCGAATCTTTTCATAGTGAAATATGAGTAAGCCACTTAAAAACATAAAAAAATATCTGTAAAAGAGCTGAAAGGATCCTCCCCCAATAACCTCTCCTTTTAAAAATTCCATGAAGGAGTGAAGACTTGACGCAAAAGAAAGTTCTTCCTTCGATAAGTCATCAACACTCATATTGTTCTCCCTATAGACGTTCTGAGAGTTTAAAGAAAGGAAGGAGTCCTTGACATCAGTCATACGGTCACACCAATGTTCCAGATATAGTGTCAAAAGGCCAACCACTGAATTTTCCCAATTTATGATGACCAAAGAGTCTCCAAAAACATGAAGGGTTGGAAGACCAATAGTGACCACAAATACCAGCAGATCCCAGATAACTGTTAGTTTTTCAACATTAAGCTAGCATTATTAGGATCTTTAACTGAGAGAATAACAAGTACAACAATCAAACACAAGAGACAATGAACACAGTGTTTTTCCTCGGGGAAACCATAAATGGAGAAAACCCCGCAACTTTCTCAGAGATAGAATCCGCACCAAAATAGTAAAAGCCCAAAACAATAAGTGATCTCCTGATAGTAGTAACCTTCTTCTTATCTAGCCCCAGCATCTTCTCCTTCCTCAACTATGTGCTACACTTGAGTGTGTTTGTGATGTGTGTTAAATAGAGAGTCCAACTCTCTATTTATACTAATCCTGGCATGACTAAAACCCTAATAGGGCTTACCTCTACTAGGAGAGTCTAATAACCCTAGTGCCCCGGAATTGCGGGGACTTTAACCCTTAGACAATCGGAGGGTTACCCACAATGACTTGACATGACTTGTTTACATTATTGATCCTCCCGATTGGAACATCGGGACATGACAACATGACTCAATTACATTATAGATACATCCCAAAATAAACATCGGGTTTCAATACATAAGATACATAGATGAATACGTTCCGAAGTTACAAATACATCAACACTCCCTCTTAACTAGGAAGGTATTCTTTCGACACAATTTTTAGCACTGGTCTTCTTCTCCGGATCATCTCGTCATCTGCATCTTCAAGTTTTCTTAGTCTTCAAGTCATCTTCGTCTTCAAGTCTGGATCATCACTCGATCTGGATCATCACTGGACATCATCACTGGATCTGGATCATCACTGTTGGATCATCATCACTGGATCATCATAGGTGCTA
Source organism: Pseudotsuga menziesii (assembly GCA_001517045.1). NCBI lineage: Eukaryota > Viridiplantae > Streptophyta > Pinopsida > Pinales > Pinaceae > Pseudotsuga > Pseudotsuga menziesii. The sequence goes on from LPNX010386994.1 coordinate 150,594, forward strand.
TCTCATGATTCTTCTCGTCACAGGAATTTCTACAGAGCCATCCCTTTTTCATGCTGGTTGTAGGCCTAGCCTCCATGTAGGTATTCGTCAGCACTTATATTTGACCCGCTCGTCAGGATGACCCACCCATCACTTACATCTGACCTACTCGTCAGAAAGGCATGCCCAACACTCACATCTGATCATGTAGGAACCAATCCTATAATCATATCAGAAAGGCCTAGTACTCACATCCGATCATGAGGGAACACATCCCACAACCCTATCGGAAAGGCTCAACACTCGCATCCGATCATGAGGGAACACATCCCACAACCCTATCGAAAAGGCTCAGCACTTATATTTAGCCATGCGGGAACACATCCTACAACAATGATAAAAAGGCTCTGCTCTTTCACCCATGCGGGAACACATCCTACAACCATGATGAAAAGGCTCTGCACTTACATCCACCCATGCGGGAACACATCCTACAACCATGATGAAAAGGCTCTACACTTACAACCACCCATGCGGGAACACATCCTACAACAATTATGGAAGGGCTCTGCACTTACATCCACCCATGCGGGAACACTTCCTACAACACTGATGGAAGGGATCTGCACTTACATCCACCCATGCGGGAACACATCCTACAACAATGATGGAAGGGCTTGCACTCATATCGGATCTTGTAGGAACCAATCCTACAGTCATATTAGAATGGCCCCCAGTCCTAGAATGAGCTACCTGGTAACTGACCAGGTGCCTCCATTCTCCTAGAGAATGGCAGTTTCCCTTACATCTGACTTGCTCGTCGGAATGGCCAGCACCCACATCTGACATGGAAGGAACTTAATCCTTTAGCCATGACATAATGGCTTAGCCCTTACATATGATCAAGTGGGAACACATCCCTCTATCACATCAGAATGGCTTCTCAGTCCTAGACTAAGTTTTCCTGGTAATTGACCAGGCACCTCCATTCCTAGAATGGCAATTTCCCTTACATATATCCTACTCGACAGAATGGCCAGCACTCATATCTGACATGGAAGGAACCAATCCTCTCACCATGACAAAATGGCTCAGCCCTTACATCTGACCATGGAAGGAACCAATCCTCTCACCATGTCAGAATGGCTATGGGTCTCATCACTTTCCCTTGGAGGAAACCTCGATCTGGAGAACACCAAGCTTCTCGTTGAAGTACTCGAACTTCAACCTATCCAATGGCTTCGTCAATACATCAGCTATCTGTTCCTCCGTCGCAACATACTGGAGCTTCACTGCTCCCCTCTGCACCATATCCCTAATATAGTGATACTTGATCTTGATATGCTTTGACTTGTCATGGAACACTGGATTCTCTAACAACTTCACGCAACTCTGGTTGTCACAATGCATACAAGTAGCATCCAACTGGAGATCAAGTAAATCAGACAGTAGCTTCCTCAGCCATACTGCCTCACAACTAGCTGAACAAGCTGCAACATACTCTGATTCAGCTGTACTCAGTGCCACACAGGATTACTTCCTACTAAACCAAGAGATCACACCTGATGCCATACTGAAGCAACACCCTGAAGTGCTCTTCCTATTGATGGCACTGCCTTTCCAATCTGAATCAACATAACCCTCCAGGTTAATCTTTTGATTAGCATCGTACTTGAGCCCATAATCAACTGCACCCTTCAGGTACCTCAGAATATGCTTTGCAGCAATCAAGTGAACATGTCTTGGATCTGTTAGGAACTGGCTCAAGGTGTTCACAGCAAAGAAAATATCTGGTCTCATGTTCGTCAGGTACATCAAGGACCCAATCATCTGATGATACATCATAGCATCAACCGACTCTAATGAAGCATCGTTCAATAGCTTCATGTTCGATGCCATAGGTGTGGCCATAGCCTTGCAGTCCATCATCCCAAACCTCTTTAGGATCTATATTGCATACTTCCCTTGTCCAAGGAAGATTCCATCCGCACTCTGCCACACCTCCATACCTAGAAAATAATGCATCATCCCCAAGTCCTTCATTTCGAACTCGCCAGCTTGCTTTCTCTTCGTATCAGCAATCAACCCATCCATTCCTGTCACAAATAGATCATCTACATAAAGTAGAAGCATCACTGTGTTTCCATCTTCAACCTTGTAGTAAAGGTTGGAATCTGCTTTACTCTTGGTAAAGCCCAAACTGGATAGAAAGTTGTCAATTCTGCCGTACCAGGTCCTGGGTGCCTGTTTCAAACCGTACAGGGATTTCTTCAATCTGCACACATGAGACTCCCTGTCATGAGTCTCAAAACCGAGTGGCTGTTCTACATGCACTTCCTCTTCCACTACAACATTCAAGAAAGCAATCTTGACATCCATCTGGTGTATCTTCCATCTCATCACTACAACCAGAGCAAGTACCGATCTGATGGAAGTGTATCTGGTTACATGAGCAAAGGTTTCTTCATAATCTATTCCTTCTTTCTGAGAGAAACCATGAGCCACAAATATTGCTTTATATTTTTCAATGCTACCGTCTGTAGCATGTTTGATCTTGTAGATCCATTTGGAAGTTACAACTGACTTCCCTTTTGGTCTTGGAACAATATCTCAAACATCATTCTTCATGATTGATTGATACTCTTAGATCATAGCATCCTTCCATTCTTTCCGTTCTGTCACTTCTTCATAACTGGAAGGTTCTTTATCAATGAAATCACATAGTAAAGCTACATACTCGAAGCAGGATCTGGTCCTCTTTCGTATTTTGTGATTCTCTTCTGGAGCCCCATATATTTTCGCACCTTGGATAATTTCATGTACCCAAGCAGGTTTCCTCTTATGAGGATTCTTCTCCAGACATGGATCTACAGGTCTTTGTGGTTCTTCAAAATCTCGATCTTCTTCTTGAGTTTCTTCATTCATGGTTGTATCATGAATTCTGGGTGCTTCTGCTTCTTCAGGTTCTTTAGCAGGTCTTGTCCTGGATTTGTTGTAAGCTGTGTCTTCATCAAATGTCACATCCTTGCTAATGTCAATCTTCTTGTATCCTGGGAAATATATTTTGTAAGCCTTCGAGCTTTCAGAGTATCCCACAAATATACCCTTCTTTCCTGAAGGATCTAATTTTGTTCTATTCTCTTTTGAAATGTGTATGTATAGAGGACAGCCGAATATTCTGAGATGGTTGATTTCTGGTTTCTTATCGGAGAAGACTTCTTCAGGAGTCTTGTTCTTGAGTACTCTGTGTGGAGTACGGTTCTATACATACACCGCTATTCTGGCAACTTCAGCCCAAATATGCATAGGAAGATCTTGATCATGAAGCATAGATCTTATAGCTTCCATGATAGTTCTGTTCTTCTGTTCCACAATCCCATTCTGTTGTGGATTATAAGGAGTGGACAACTCCCTCTTAATCCCTGATTCTTTGCATAGCTCTTTGAATTCATTCGAAGTGAATTCTCCGCCATTGTCTGATTGAAAAGTCTTGATCTTCTTTTTAGTGTGGTTCTCGATCAATGCTTTGAATTCCTTGAATTTGCTGAATACTTGCTCTTTGTTCTTCATGAAGTAAACCCATGTCTTCCTAGAAAAATCATCAATAAAAGAAACATAATATGCATACCCGCTTAGTGAGCTTGATGACATAGGACTGCATACATCAGAGTCGATGATTTCTAGGATTCCTTTGGCTTTTCTTTCATTGCTAGGAAATGTCTTCTTTGTATTCTTTCCTTTCGCACATCCTTTGTAGACCCCATCATGTTTTGCTTGGAATTCTGGAAGACCTTCAACAGCTTTTATTGCAATTGGCAGTGCTCTGTAATGCACATGTGCAAGCCTTCTATGCCAAAGTTCACTTGGCTCTACCGTGTCATGGACCAATGCTTGTTTTGGATGGCCCTTTAATTTGTACAATCCTCCTTCTTGTTATCCAATAACCACCGCATCATCGATAGTCTTTCCTTTTGGCCACATGATGACTTGACTATATATGAATGCAACCCTCTTTCCTTTTGTGTCTAGTGTAGATATGGAGAGGAGGTTCTTCTTGATTCCTGGCACAAACAAAACTTCCTTCATTGTTATAGACTTCCCAGAGTCTAGCTTATAGGAGGATTCCCCACTACCTTTTATTGGATATTGGTAGTCATCTCCTAGCTTCACCTTGTGAGGCGATTCATGTTCTGAAAGTTTCACAAAGGATTCCTTGAATCATGTCATATGTTTGGAAGCCCCACTGACTATAAGCCAATCAGTGCTTCCGTGAGTAATGTTTCCCGTAAGAGTGGAAATCAAAACATATTCATCTTCATTGGAAGAACTTTGACTTTCTTATCTGGTTCTTTTCTTGGATGGTTCATCATCTTCTGGAGCATGAGCATGATGTCTTCTCTTTTTCCCCTTCTTCTTATGAGAGTGAACCTTGTTCTTAGGACAATCTTTTGCAAAGTGTCCTCTTTCATCACATGTATAACATCTCATTTTAGATAGGTCCCTTCTACTGCTATCTCTATGATGAGGATCCTTACCTTTGGAGTGATGAGATCTTCTTCTGCCTTTCTTGGAGTGAACTGTGAGAGATTTATCTTCACTTCCCATCTTCTCTTCTCAAGATACTATCCGAGCTTCTTCTTGAGAACATTCTTCCCATAGTCTGCTAAATTTTACTAACTTCTTTCTGGCACAGATTCCTTAGATGAATGAATCCCATGACCTAGGAAGGCCATTCAGTGTTGTCATCACAATTTATGCATTCTCCCACTTCTTCATCTACAGCTTCTAATCATTCCTTGATATGATAAACCCTTGTGAAGTAATACTGGATGGTCTCTGCATTCTGAATCTTCACATTCTTCAGTTGGTTCCTCAAGGTCATCTTCCGGTTTATCTTCTTCCCTTCAAACAATTTGGTTAGGGCATCAAACATAGCTTTAGGTGTCTTGAGAGAGGACACTTGTGGGATAAGGTGATCCTTGATAGAATCAACAATGATCCTCTTTTCCATAACCAACTTCTTCATGTGCAAGGCATTTGCCTCATCTCCTTCTAGAACTGGAATCTCCTCATGGATGTAGGAGTCCAACTCATTTTCTTCCAAGACCAGGGAGATCCTATACTTCCAAGCTCAGAAGTTATTATCTCCCTCAAGATTGGTATGATGAGACATATTAAACTGAGAACCTCAAATGGAGATACAAAATATTTATATCTTACCAGGTCAAGATGTCAGATTTGGATTTGGAGCTGAAATCCCGCAGTACTAGATCAGGAGAAAATTAGGGTTTTTCTTTTCCAGAGTTTTGTCCACCCAAATGCCTTGAAATTTATCCCTAACTTTGATTTTGGGGAGGAGATCAATCCAGGCCTGGGCTCACTGAAAAAATCCTCTTCTGTGAAAAGCCCTAATTTCCAGCAGCAGCATCGGGTCCAAAACTGAAAAACCTCAGAATTGGATTCTGCTTCGACATAAAGATGCGCCCTAGGGAGGAGAGTTATTCCACCCTACTTTTGCTGAAAATCTATGGAGAGAGATCCACAAAATAGGAAGCCCTAGTTTCCGCAACTGTATAGTGTCTTCTTCTCAGGTTAGCTTTGATACCATGTTAGTTTTTCAACATTAAGCTAGCATTATTAGGATCTTTAACTGAGAGAATAACAAGTATAGAAATAAAACACAAGAGACAATGAACACAGTGTTTTTCCTTGGGGAAACCATAAATTGAGAAAAAGACGCAACTTTCTTAGAGATAGAATCAACACCAAAATAGTAAAATCCCAAAACAGTAAGTGATCTCCCGACAACAGTAACCTCTTCTTATCTAGCCCCAGTGTCTTCTCCTTCCTCAACTATGAGCTACACTTGAGTGTGTTTGTGATGTGTGTTAAATAGAGAGTCCAGTTCTCTATTTATACTAATCCTGGCATGACTAAAACCCTACTAGGGCCGACCTCTACTAGGAGAGTCTAATAACCCTAGTGCCCCGGAACTACGGGGACTTTAACCCTTAGACAATTAGAGGGTTACCCACAATGACTTGACATGACTTGTTTACATTATTGATCCACCCGATCGGAACATTGGGACATGACAACATGACTCAATTACATTATAGATACATCCCGGAATAAACATCGGGTTACATTACATAAGATACATAGATGAATACATTCTGAAGTTACAAATACATCAACAATAACTAGAAATTCAGCTCTTGTATTAGTGCTAATAAAACCATAAACAATAAGTGGGTCAAATTTCCTTTTAAAAACATAAAGTAAATGCACTTAGGATAGTGTACCAAATAAAGTACATAAAGTAGGAGTCATCGTAATTAAAGGTACACACAAGTAAGAGTGTTAGGACCAAGTAAGATAAAGGACCAATCATTAGAGGAAATTTGGGGTCTAAAATGGGCCTTATAAGAAAACGTGCCAAAATAAGTTTTTGTGAGTTGGAATTCAAGAACCAATAGAATT